>CATIWO010392600.1:0-11718 GCA_949673435.1 Macaranga tanarius
TCCAATAATATTAAACAACTCTCAGCCGCTCTACTACTACCACTGCAGTGATGCATTTCTGTTGTATTTATATATATTAATAATTAAGTTTCAGGTTTTCGGTCGGATCAGTTCCGACCAAAAATCTATAAAATTTTAATAATTGAACCCGAACCGAACTTAGCTCGGTTCAGTTCAAATATTCGGGCCAGACGGATTTTAAACCCCTACTGATAGCTGATAAAAATAGACCGTTTACTAAAATATTATTAGATGTTACTGTTAAAATGTCAAATCAACATTAAATGTATAATTTATATTTAATATAATTTGATACATTTTCAATAATGATAGATTTGATTGCGTGCCCCAATTACTTGGCCTGATGGCCATAGCCTTATAGGCATTATAGGGACTTTGGAAAAATTGTGCTGGCTCAAGAAAAGATAAATTTGATTGTATATTTGTCAATCTGTTTGTCTACCGTAACCATAATAGTTTCAATAAAATTCTTTCAACATTTTTTTTTTTCATACAAAAGATTTGAGTTTAAAATTTTATATAAAAAAAAATTGAAAGTCTGTTTGGATAGCTAATAACTGTTAGTTGATAATTGTCACTAATAGTGATTAATTAGTAGCTGGCAGTTGAGTAATATTAAATATTTGATAATATTATTTACAACTGTTAATATTTGCATGTTTAATCACTATTATAGATGTTAATTAAGCTTTTTAAATTTTTCAAATTTTATTTTCATTATTGTTTATATGTTCAATTGTATTCAATTTTACATATTAAATTTAAAAAATATTTTATTTTTATAATCTTTAAATATTAAAAATTATATAATAAAATTATATAATAATATATTTCTAATATTTTTTTAACAAATACATTATATATATGTATATTAAAATATAAATAAATATATTTATATATAAGAAATGAATATAATAAATTTGTATAATTTTAAAAAAGTTGTTCAAAAAAATTAATTAACAAAATATGAAAGAAATATAAAACTAAGGGCCTATTTGGTTTAGCTATTCATACAAATTGATAGCTGATAGCTAGTAGTTAATAAAAATAGACCATTTGGTAAAATATTATTAGATATTGTTGTTAGTATGTCAAATGACCATTTTTATATAATTCATTTTTGAATATAATTAGATACATTTATAATAATAATTTTTAGTTATAAATTATTTAAAAATAGTATATATTAATAAATAATAATTTACTATATTTAATTTATATATTATTAAAATTATTATTAGAAAATATTTAGAAATTTAATTTTAAAACATAAATTTTTTTAATATAATTTTAAAAAAAAAATTATAGATATAAATTTTACAAGTATTTAATTGCTAATTATAATTTAAAATAACATTTATTTTATTATGAATTATAAATAACTAATTATATGCATTTAATTTGAAAAGATTTATTTATTATTTGTTATTTATTATAGGGGTAATATAGTTCAAATAAAAAATAAATTCAAATCAACTTGGTGTTGATAGAAAAAAACTCAAAAATAGAGCTGATTGAATCCTTAGCTGTTTTGGATATTATCAGGTGCTTATTTGAAAATCTTACCAAACACCTAAAATTTAGTTGTTTGATGAGAAATCTCTATCAGTTGAAACAATTCATAAGCAAAAGAGCTATCTGATTTGAATATTTTTTTTTTATTTGGACTAAATCTCATAAAAGAAATAAAACTCTTTCAATGTTTGTTATATAATACTCAGATTTAAAATTTTATTTAGGAAAATATAAACTTGTCACTTTTTGAACTAGCAGATGCTCATTTAGTTGATTTTTTACTTTTCTTTGAATAATTTAATGTTAACTAAAATTAATTTTTTTAACTACATTTGTTTCATTAAACAAAATTTTGAAGGTTAAAAAATACAATGGTTGCATAAAGCCGAGGAACTAGACTTTTATATAGAGATTGAACACTAGTCATAGACTCATAGTAGTTAATTACTCTTATAATATATCGGCTAAAAGTAATCAACATGACTTGACAGAAGATAAAATTGCCAATAAACAAAATAACGGTTCCTTAAGAGAAGAGCACCCTATTAAAACCTATGATTAGAAGACTTGCTATATGAACTGGTACTGGGCTATTTGAGTATTGGTTTTGAAATCACTTATGAACTACTTTCGTTTAAGGAATCTTTACCTGAATGCCTTTTTTAATATTTTTATTACCTCAAAATTCCAATTTTTCTAAAATTATCTATGTATCCTCGTCTTCTAAAATAATTTCTAGCGTGTCCTCCCCCACTTCAGCCATTGGCATCACAGCGCTTTCCTTCTATTCTTTGCGCTAAATTTGGGATTTAAAAAAAAAGCTCTAAAGAAGGAAACCATCGCCTCTGATAATGACTTATATTCTACATTTCTACTATCAAACTTAATCAGCACAAGGTCTCCCACCTTTCTGAACCAAAAACACAGAAGATACACATGGCATGGAGCAACAGCAGAATACATCCTCCATTCCACGCTAGCTCCGGCTCATTCTCGTCGGCCGGAAAATGATTATGTGTACTTTGATGGTGCTTTAACCAAAAGTTGGGTACTTTTGTGAAACATTTTAAAAGTTGAGTACTTTGATAATACTTTAATCAAAAATTGGGTACCATGAGTGAAAATTATCAAAGGAATCGATTACAGAATCTTATCGTGGTGTTTAAGCTTACCTTCTCCTCCGAATTAATAGGTGCAATTAATAAATTAATGAATCCTCACGGTTCATCACATGAGGGCTTTAATACTTCCTTTTTTTTTATTTTTTATTTTTTTTTTTAATGTTGTAAAAACCCTGTATCACCAAAAATTATATGCTTTTAAGAAATTTCTGCCTACCGCAGCTGGTGTATTATATGGCTATTAGATTATTGTTTTGTATTGGCTGTAGCTGTTGGTTGTTCATGCAGCTGCGTTTCAGAGCCTGGTTGCGTTTCCTTGTTAGGGTGTGCTTTGCTGGGTGTTGTTCTTTTCAGGTCTGCTGAACACGAAGCTCTGTTGTTCTTCTCCGTTCGTTCCTTGGCTGCAGTGCTGTTTAAGAGGTTGAATGTTGCTTTCTGTTGGTTGTTTCCTCGTGGTGCTCTTCGTTTTCTGTTTCGGTCCTGCTTCTTGATTTTGTCTTATTTTTTCTTAGTCTGGTTTCGTTTGTAAAGTAGAGGTCTAGAGGGTTAGGTGGTGCTTCTGTTGTATCTCCTTCGTGTGAGTACGCTTTTGTTGTTTTGTTTGCTTTGAACATTTATTTTCTACGCTTTTATTTTTTTATCACTTTAAAAAAAAATCAAGTTATTTTTTTCTTAATTTAATAAAATAAAATTATTGCTTAAAAAACAGATTTGTGATATATGAGGTATTTTTTACAATATATTTTATTTAAATTATTGATATTCAAAACACATTGAACACTAACTAATTCATTTCAACTCGAATAAAATTATAAAAATAATAAAGGGATAAATACATAAATGGTGTTTAAACTTTTTCACTTATATTCTACTATCAAACTTAGTGCTATGATAAGTAGGACCTTTTTAATTTTGATGATTTATCAATTAATTTGTTTCTTTATACTTTTTTTTAGTATTAATTTTGTGCTTCATGCATGTTAATTAATTGAATATGAATATAATTAATTTTTTGAGGGAAGAATATAATTAATTAAGATTAAGCAATTAACCAAATAATTAAATAAATAGTATATAAAGGATGCTGATTAAATAAATACTTTCTATATATTTTAAATAATTTCTTGGTTATTTCTTTACTTTTGTGTTATTTTTTGTATATTGTTGGTTTACTTTTGGTTTATTTTTCATATAATATTTGGTTTACTTTTGAATACTTTTAGTTTACTTTTTGTTTATTTTTCGTATATGAAACACTCTGCTATATTTTTATAGAGATTAACCAATGCAATATGGAATACTTTTAGTTTACTTTAGGTTTCTAATCCGTATATGAAACTCGCTTATATTTACATTCATATTAATAAATAATATTAATTAACTACTTTACCTTCTATATTTTTAAAAATAATATTAATAAATTTTTAAAAATTCAATTACAAATTATTACTGAAAAATTAATACATTCATAACAAATATAAATAAAGCAACAGTACATATATTATAATATACAATTGGTATATTTTTAGTATATTATCCGTTTCCTATATAACTCACAACATAAAAAAATATTACATTTCAGGTTTTTTTTGCCTGTGGGCAGATTAGGGTCCACTTCTTGGACTAGCTGATTGACTTTTAAATATAAGAATGACTTTTAAATATAAGAACTAAAATTCAAAAAATGTGTAAAACAACTGAATCAAATACTAAAAGTTTAACTTTTTAAAAAAATTAAATTTACATAATCCAAGCATAAAATCATTCAACAAACTAACAATATTCTTCTGAAAATATATCATACACAACTGAAAATCTAATATAACTGTACTCAAAATCAAAGAACAATTTCAAATTTATCTTTGTCCTTCGACTTAAGTCTTCCACGACACTCAAAATCACCCTTATCATTAAACATAATACTATCATCCTAAAAAATACAGTCATAAAAACTAATATCAGAAACAAAAAAGCAACTAAAATGAAACTAATAAACTAAACTAATACAAGTTAAAAATAAAAACAATCATACAAAAGAATATCATAAACCAAAAATCAACTAAAAAGCAATCGAAAATGAAACTAAAAAACTAAAATAATACAAATTAAAAACAAAAATAATCATACAAAAGCATATCAGAAAATCAAAAAGCAACCAAAATGAAGTGATAATCAATAAGCAAGAATTATAATATTAAAAAGAATATTATCACCCTAAAAAATATAGTCATAAAAAATAATATCAGAAACCAAAAATCAACCAAAAAGCAACTAAAATGAAACTAATACAATTCAAAAAATAAAAACAATCATACAAAAGAATATCAGAAACCAAAAATCAACAAAAAAAGTAACCGAAAATGAAACTAATACAAATCAAAATAAAAAATAATCATACAAAAGCATATCAGAAAACCAAAAATCAACCAAAATAAAACTAATAAACTCAACTAATACAAATAAAAAAAAATCATACAAAAGCATACTAGAAAACCAAAAAGCAACCAAAATGAAACTAATAAACTCAACTAATATAAATCAAAAATAAATAAAATAAATAAAAGAACAAAAAAAAAAAAAAGTTTACCACTCATAGCTCCAACAACTCTAACTGCTTTGCTGATAATATTAGCAACATCAATTGAATTGTCTTTCATATTCTTTTTATCCTAACTTAAAAACCACAGATTGCAAACAAAATCAGAAACTAAAAGTAAACTATAAAGATACAAAAATAAATTCATAGTATAAATAACATATACCAAACAATATAATCACTTCATATCTCAACAACAATGCCAACAGACTTAGCAGTCTCAACAGAATGATCAATCAAATCATCAACTACCTTCTCCCCCCTAACATAAAATAATACAAGATAAAAATTAAAACAGTACAAAAAATAGTATCAGAAACCAAAAGTAAACAAAAAAATAACAAAAATAAAAATAACAAAAAAATAAAAAAAATACCACTCTAGAGACATCTGTAACATCAGCAGTTTTGACACAAGAATCATCATCAACAGAACGATCATAATCCTTTCCAACACCATTACCAGCATCTTTTCTAATATTATCATTATTTTTGAAATATTTACATTCTAAATTAGAAGCAGATCTAAATAAATTAGAAGCACTATCATTACCTCCTTCATCGTCATCTTTTTCTTAAAAAGAAATACACCATCTTCTTCATCCCCATCATCAGCTTCTTTTTATTCATCAATCTCTCTCAAAACTAATTTTTTTTTCCCTTCAAATCACATTTCTTAGGTTTTTTAATTTTTTCAGATATAGAAGGAGAAGATTTAGAACGTATATCAACTATTTCAATTTTAAAATAAACCAAAAATATAAAATAAAAAAAATGAAGAGATAAGACATGCAAGATAGATGGTTATCTCCAAAAAGAAAAGAAACCACTGAGAAAAAAAAATCAAAGAAACAAACACTGAAAAAATTCAAAAATAAAAAAAAAAACAAGAGAAGAAAGAAGAAAAAATAGAGAAAAAATAGAAGAAAGAAGAAAGAGCATAGAAGAAAATAAAAAGGGAGAGGGAGGGCATGCAGATAAATAAAAAAAAGGCACAGAGATAATTTTAAAAAACTTAAGGTATTTAAGTTATAAAAGTAAAAAATGAGAGTATTTGAGTATATTTCCATTGTTTAATTTGGACTATAGAGTCATATAGTTTGAGGGAGTTTCAAATGGAGACAAAATGTCCACCTACATTCTTTTTGTAAGTAATTTCTTGCTAGGGCTAGTAGTATTCCATACATCCCTAATCTTATCAATATGTTCATTGTTATCATTAGTGACAAACAAGGCTTTTAATGAGGAGCATGCTTATGCCACCAATACGAGTTAAAAACATTCTATATAAGGAACCGACGCCTTAAATGAGGTAGCAATTCCCAAGTTGATGTACCCTCCACTTACTTGCCATTGTGTGAGTTGTGAAATCACCTCTAGTGAAGTAGATGTTAGAGGTAACCAACATCTCTCTGCTTTGTGTGCAACCATAATGCTACCTAAGTCCTTGATTCCATGATTTTTCGTGTGATTAATATTCTTTTTTTGGTTGTGCACAAAACCATAGATCATAGGCAAAATTTTTCTCAATTTTTAAGATATTTCCTTGCCAATTTTGAAAAGTGTGTTGATATTTCCTTGCCAATTTTGAAAAGTTTGCCGTATGAAGTTTGGAAATAAAATGACTTATCATCTTTCTCTTGTTGTATTAGAGTGATAGTCGCACTGTCGGAATCATTATCTCTCTTATCCTATTGAGAGAGAGAAAATCCTTTCTTTGATTTGCCCTTGCAAAAATCCTACTATGTATTTGATAAAGGCTCCCTTATTTAAAAGGGATGTAATCACTTCAAGAGGAGTAGTTATATTGGAGAAATTCTCCACCATCAATGCATGACATACAAGGTTAATAGCTAGTGAAAAATAGATATGCATAAATGATGAAAAATAGTTCAAAGCCATTAAAGCAATTCTAAAAAATAAAAATACCTACTAAGATCAAAAGGAAGAAGACAATAATATCAAAATAAAGAAATGACTGAGAATTTAATCCATGTTAAACAAACAACCAGATTAAACATAAAAGATTGATTATCTCATGATTCTACCTAGAATAACAACTATACTTGAACAAGACAGAAACCTTACACAAAAGTCTACAAAGAGAGCACAAAAATGTACATTTATTTTTGCTATTCTTAATTGATTACAATGGTCCAGGACCACTATATCTTGCTCAGCTTATTAAAATAATTAATCCCACATCAATTTTATAACTTAGATTAAGTGGACATATATACCAACTGGATACTTCTATTTAATAGCTTGAACTTTTAAGTTGGACAGAAATCTAATTGGTGAGAGCCGCCACCGATATTCAAAATATGTTCTTTGTCCAAAACACATTATTACTGTGTAATAGTTCTTAATTGAAATGTCATTCCTGCCCAGTATTAAAAAAATTTTACCATGTGAGGTTATCAGGTTATTATGTCGCATGCTAGTCGAACCTAACATGTATCAAAGGGTCGTATTAAAATAATTAATTCCATATTAGTTTCATAACTTGGATTAAGTGGGTTTATATTTCAGCCCATTTTCTTCAAATTTCTAACACAACTAATTAATGCATCAGGGCAACTAAAATTAATTGACTTAATCAAAACAATTCCATATGAATGAATTTAAGTTTATAGTTAGTTAGCCAAGTTTCAAAATGATTGTAATGCTATGTTTAGTTGAGCCAAATTTCATAATCGAACCAATTAAAATCATTAACCCACTAAGAATATCTCATCTTCACTTACCAAACATCTCTCAAAATTTCTGCACCATTGATTGTGGTTATAATTGGCTAATCTTTGGTTTGAACTATATATTAATATGGAATTTTTGGCTCCTAAATTCTTTTTTAAAATATATGATAATAGGGTCAAACTAATACTTTAAGCCTATCAATATGGGCTAAAATGAGTTGGTTCAATCTAGGTAAATTATCATAAATAACCTAAGTCAAACATAAACTTTTAAAAATATGGTAATTTTTTTTTTTTAAAACTAACCTACGCATGTTTTTATATATATCTTTTTTAATTTTTTTCATTTTTACATTGTTCTTCTTCCTACAGTCTTTTTTTTCTTCTTCTATTATCCTTTACGTTATTTTTCTTCCTCTCATCTCTTTCTCTTCTTCTCCTCACAAATCCAACACTCACTATTATAAGATTTGTAAAATTAACCAAACTAACGATGGATTTACAGCAGTAAAGAAAGTTCAAATAATATTTTTTTCTTTTTATGCTTCTTCTTCTTCTTCTTCTTTTGATTTTATTTTTGAATTTGTATTTTTTATACTATGGGTAATGATAGATTTTTGCAATTCTTGTTGATTTGATGATTTTTTTTATAGGCACTTGGGTGATTCTTAAATTTTTTTTTTTTTTTTTTTGTCATTTTGCTTTTGAATTTGTATTTATGGTACTATGAATATTGATAAATATTTGCCAATTTATGGTTCTCGTTGATTTGGTCGGTGTGTGTTGTGATTTTTTTGGTTATTAAAGGGTTGTTTTGAGGTTGTTCCAAGGTCCTTTTGGTTGCTTTGGAGTTTTTGGTTGTTCTTAGGTTGTTTTGATATATGTCAAAAATACCAAAATTAAATACTCTAATTAATCTACCTGCAAAACTGTAGTTAGGATAAGTAGAGGTCGATTCCATAGAGAAATATTGTCAAATCTAATTAATTTAATTTTTAAACCCAATTCTATCAAATCCTAATAAAAATTGATTATGAAAAAAAGGGGGGTTTGTAAAATTCTACATTGATTTAAATTTAAATAACCAAAATTAAATTAAATTGAAAATAAATGTAATGAATTACAACTCAGCTCTTGGTTCAATTTCACCCTACAAGTGATATATTTAATCAACAGTAACAACAACTCCCTTTTCCAAGAAATTAACAATCCTAAGCAATAATAAGCTCTACTACCCGAAATTTTCCTTAATGTTTATTCTAATGAACAAGCTCTTATTAGAATTCAACCAACATACAACTTAAAATAAGCTCTTTAGATTTAAAATGAAAGCATCATTAAAAACTCGGAAATTGAAATTGATTCAAGCAACAATTCACAAGTTCGAATGTTTAGCTTGGTTCAAATTATTCAAAGCATCAAGAAGAAAGTTTGTCCACAATCCTCTTTTGCTAGTTGCTACTTAATGATTAAAAAAAGATCAATTATATAATCGATTCCTAATCTGGCAATTGATATTCAGCAAATCAATTTAATAAGCCCAAATTAAATCAATTAAATCAAATATCAAATCAACAATAAAACAAAATAACATCAATAATTTCTCATAGGGAAAAAGAAAAGATAAAGTTACTGAAAAGTAAACACCATCAACTTGAGTTAGGGTTTAAAATCCTCTCGAACCGAAAAGAAAATCCAATAATACATCTTCACCTATAAGCTATTATTTTCTTTGAATTTTCTCTAAGTCTATTCTGCTTCTACCAGCACTGATGTCCTCTTTTTACAAACACAAGAATATGACTAATATGGACTCCTAAAAGATAGGCATCAAGGACTCTTATTTTTATCTCTATCTCTATAAACTTCCTATACTAACTTAAAGCACAAAATCAACACTGATAGAATTCGAATCTAGAGCTGGGCCCTTCATGAAAATTGCTTTATATAGGATTTTGAATTATCCAACTCAGACCTCTGTAGCTCATGATATGGCCCAAACACTGACAGTTGCTCATAACAATGACGAACCTATATCTTTTGATTTCGGCCTGAGATTTGACAATACAAACAAACTTAGATTTTGATGTACAAGCTTAATTTGGAAACCTTTCAAATGCCAAGAAGGTTACTTTCACATTCTGAGACTCTAAGTACACCAAAATCTTCATCGAATCTCGAAGGTCAAATTTGTCGATCTTCTAAAAGGTGCACATCTTGCTTAATGCCTCCATTTTGATTCCTAATTCACAAAACACATTAGTCAACTTATAATATCATAAAATTTTATCACCAAACTAAGTGTTAAAGAATAAATAATAATAATAATAAATATTTATCTCTCATCATGTTTTCAAGTTGTTTTGATGGTGTTCGGTTGCTTTTTGAGTTTTTAATTGTTCTGAGGTTGCTTTGAGGTTGCTTTAAGGTTGTTGTCCATATTTTTTGGTTGTTTTGAATTATTCTTTTTATTACTCTATTTTTAATTATTTTATGTCTTTAAATATTATAAAATTTTGATTAATGAGTGAGTTAAGAAATTTTAAAGTAAAATATATGATTTTTTTTACAAAATATATTCAATAAAACCTGCAATGTGGTGCTTTATTTATACTTTGTAAAATATAGACAAACAGAGTTATTTGAATTGGTTGTTCTCATGTTGTTTTTGGGTTATTCTCATGTTGTTTTTAAGTTATTTTCAAGTTGTTTTATGGTATTTTTTAGTTATTTTGAATTTTTTTATAACTCTATTTTTTTAAAATATTACAAAATTTTAAGTAGAAGAGTTAGTTAAAATTTTTAAAAGTAAAATATATGTGTTATAAATTATATTGTATTTGATTTCTTCAGAGGTATTAAAGATTATGTATTATTAAGATTTGCTAGTAGTGGTGTGGATAAAATAGATAACTGGTATTTGTTTTGCATTTGATTTCTTAATTTGAGATTTGTATTTACCTCATTTTATTTGTTGTTGTATTTAGAGAACAACGTATTTTTGAAATTCTTTTGTGTGAACATGTATTTTTATTTTTATTTTTATTTTTTATGTGAAAAAAGTTAGTTTTTAAAGAAAAAAAAACGTGAACTGTAATTTTTTATGTTTTTTTTCCGGTTTGAGTTTATTTTTGAAAATATCCCTTTCATCTACATAAAAAACTGACCCAACAACCCAACATACTAAGCAAGACATATTATATTATGGACCCCTGTCCATATTGCAATATGGACCAAGGCTCTTTCAACACGTGTGAGTTAAAAAACAGCTGTTAACTTTGACTTTTTTTTTTCTTTTTTTTTTGTTTCTCTTTCCTTTTTTTTTTTTCCTTTGCTCATCTTTCATGTTTTCTTCTTTAAGAGATTTTATTTTTTAAATATCTCATTTCAGCGTAATTTTTTTTTTTGAGAGATTCACATTTTTTAGATGTTTTGAGAGATTCTGAGTATTAAATATGATGAAGGTATACTGATAACTAATGAACCTTTGAGTTTAAAGTGATGAACATGTGGTTTATAACCAAACAAACAAATAAAATTAATCAAAGCGAAATTATACTCAGTAATAAAAATGAATGAACCTACAGTCAAATGTCAATGAACCTACAGTCAAATGTCAATGAACTTGTAGGTGAAGTTCAATGAACATGTAATGGACAATGAATAAAGTTGTATACATTTTTGCTTTAATAAATAATTAATTGTGATGAATGTTGTAGTACATTTTTTTTAATCCTGTAATACATTAATAATATCTATATTGAATTTTT
>CATIWO010392610.1:0-11019 GCA_949673435.1 Macaranga tanarius
AGACTCACTACCTCCCACTATTAGTATCACATACTAATCAAGGAAAATAGACAGAGGTGATAGTCAAATTAATATCAACCAAATATTAATTTATCGACTACGAATAATTTTATAGCATATGTACTAAATAAATGTGTCCTCATAATATCAACTCTTGATAATACATTTATTTAACATAATGCTAATGGTGTAATACTCAAATAAATAAACTCTTTATTTAAATGAATATTTTATTACTATTTGGGATTATACAATATCAAAATACATGATTGCCTCTAGGGCATATCACCTATACTAACATATATGTGAGTGTGTTATGAGGATACCAAATGGTATGATAATATGTGTTTCTTGATTTTATGTTTGAGAATGATTTTTAATATATAAGAACGTTATTGATGATTGGAGGACATGAATATGAATGCTTATATTCGTGATTGATTGAATATGATACATCTAAAAATGAGTTTTTGATGTTTGTGTACAGTTTTGGGGTGTCTTGGAGCTAGCCCATGTTTTGGCATGACTGTGCACCTTTTGTGCATAGCTGTGCATGTCTAAAGCGCTGAGTTCAAGACTCAGGCACAGCCGTGCACATTTTCTGCACGGCCGTACGCAACCAAATTGGCAGCAGATGACTTGCACGACCCCAGCCACGGTCGTGCAGTTTCCTGCAAATTTCAGTCTCTATATTGTTTATATAACTTAAGTTATAGAACTCCAAATGGAGCATGGTTTGATGTTGGAAAACTTTAAGGAGGTTTTTACAACTTTGATGTTTTAAGTTTGAGTTGAATCTATCATTATGATGGTCTAATAGAGCGTTAGATTTTATTGCTCACTCTGATTGCTCTACGTGACCTTTTAGTGTTCAAAAATTCATAATTAATTCCATACACTTTCAAATTGTATAATTCTAGTTGGTAATGAAATTATACTCATAAATATAGAGTTTGTTTAAATGTTATAGCTTTGGAATGTGTCTACAATTTATGAGAATATTTTGAATCAAGGTCTTAAATCTGCTTATAGTAGACTCCATGTAGTTGGTGTGTTACAAGTTATATATATATATATATATATATATCATTGTATTAGTAACTACTTACTGAGTAGCAAGCTCATTCCTTTGTATTTGCATGTTTCAGGGCATAGTTAGATAAAACTTAGAGTTGCATTTGATAGTGACCAAAGGTGGGCCAGAGGCGAGCTTGGTGCAACTATACCTCATCCTCATTTTCATAAGACATATTGCATTTTACAATGATTTTATGAATACATTTGAGCCGTGAGTGATGAACATGATATTGGGTAGAATTTAAAATGCACATAAGTAATTATATGTGGAATTCGTGTGTATGTATTTTCATATACTACTTGCAAAAAAAAAATTATATGCCACGTGTATGGTTGTGATTGTGGAAATCAGAGTAGGGATTAGATTCCTTTGGGACATGAGAATGTAATGCATTCATGGCATATCATACGTAAATCATGAGTTGGATATAGTTGATGTGTATTAAACTATGTTAGGATGGAGAACTCCAAGCGCTTTGCACTAGCCTAAATGAATCACTAGAGTTAATTTACAGACAAATATATACACATGCATTACATGAGCTTGAATAATATTTTTTTATGAATAAAAGAGATTTAGAGGAATTGATGACTAAAAATATAAGTGAGTATATATATATATTGAGAGGTGTGTGATTGGATGTGCTATGGAATGGTACTTTGAGGGGGTATTAATATTTTATGATGAGATTTTGTATGGATGTGATTATATTGTGGCTATGGAATGATGATTATAGTGAGGCATTACTTACTGTGATTGTTAATTTCGACAATATGATTATGTTATATTATATTATGTTGTGCCTCATGTGAATGTGAAATTTAAGTGTAAGGTGACAATGTGAGATATATATATGATAGTGGAGACTGAGCCGGGCAGATAGCCTCCACTGATTGTGAAATATGGAAAAGCTGAGCCGAGCGGATAACTACGTATAATTGATGTGTAATAGTGAGACTTGAGACTGAGTCGGGCAGATAGTCTCAGTATGAGGCCACATGTAGAAATTGTGATTATGAGAAATAAGCCAAAGTTGGCTAAGTGTGATGTAATTACGTGACAATGGTTCCGGTTGGATACCAAATAATGAGGTTGAGATGGGAATGTTTAAGTTTTAGCTTTTATATGAATCTTTATGGGATACTATCTTCTATTGTTGAGATGAATGCAGATATTAAACAAAGTGTTGAAATGTGAGATTAGGTAATGTAAGCATCCTTGGTTATTGATTATATTTATACTCTCCTACTTGAATTGATAATTCAGGATCATTTGAAAGAATGTTTACAAGTGAGGAGAAATGAGCTGGGTGGATTTAGCATGCCAATATATTATTTTACGAGTTGAAAGAATAATCTTGTGAGATGTTATGATGCTATTGTGATGGTTTACGAACATATATTGATATATACATTATGTTTTTTTCTTAATGTGAGAGATGCTTGGGTGGCTTGTGTTAATTATGAATACAGGTGAATACACATTTATGAGTATATATACCTTTTTCATGTGTTAGCTTACCATTGTGATATGAAATGGATGTGTTGTATTATGGCTTGTTAGAGAAAATATGGTAATAGGATGGAAGCAGAGCTTGGGACATGGGCATGTCTCAGGGTGTGTGCTCAGACACGTGCATATCTCATCGTAGACATGGGCGTGTATAAAGTAGTGTTTTTATCTAGAAAGATACACGGGCATGAACACGGGCGTGTCCATAGCCATGTATGAATATAGAATTTTGGATAGAAGATGATAGTGTGTAGTTATATGTTAGCTATGGATAATTGAACAATAACTTAGTGAAGATTTGCTTGAATAATTAAAAGTTGCTACAACGGAACTCAAGACAGAATTGCAAGTAGGGTAATAATAACTTTAAAAGGTACTCTTATCTATTTATTAAGTTGAGAAAGAAATGATGAACAGATTTATAAAAGACATAGTTGTATATTTTTCAACTAAAATGAGTTATGGGGTAAAAGAAGGTGCCATATTGTGTGCATAATTATTAAGGAAACAAACTGAAGCTGGTCAATAAAGATTTGGGAAGCAAAGAAAAATAACTAATATTACTTTTTTGTTTGCATTATTGATTGAGGATGAAAATTTAATGGATTATGTTAAGGTTTCGAGATTAGAGACCGAATTTATGCGTGACCACTATATTTGGACAGTTATTAAATTATGATCTTATGAAACGAATATCTCATCATATGATTTCGAATTAGCCATTATAGTTTAACCATTGAAGAGTGAAGACAATAATTATAGGGGAAATCATTATTAGTGTTCAACAAATGTCATAAGATTAATATATATATTTTTTAGAAGGTGTTGAATCGAGACAACATTAGGGTTTGGAGTTTTCTAATTAGTGGCTGACAATGAAAAGAATAACAAACAAAGTTGTTATTTGAATCAAAAAGTATTATTATATGGTGAGTAGTTAATTTTGGGGATGAAATTTTCTTTAAGGAGGGAAAAAATGTAACACCCACCTTCTAGAATACGTATTCCTATCTTATGCATTACATTTTATATATGGTATAATGGTGAACTTAATTTAAGTTTGGGTATGTTTGTGATTTATGGAGAGGGATCTATTTGTAATAAAAATGGGATTAGATTATCACAATTAAAAGTTTATGACTTGACATGTAATATTCTTATTTCATTAAGGGGTGAAGTGAATATTTGGTGATATTTATCTTAATAATTTTGACATGTGTGTGGCCAATTGTGTGTGCATGTGTAAGGTGGTGCATATGTACAAGTGGAAGGTGGAGATGTGTATACATGTGTGTGTGTGTGTGTGTGTATGTGTATGGGTAGAGATTTGGAGAGGAAGAGAAGAGGAGCGATTTCTTGATAGACTTTTAGAGAGATTTTGATCTTGCACAAGTTTTCAAACAAGAGTTTAGGGAAGCCTTGGAAGGTCTTTAATCAATTGGAGTATCAATTGGTAAGCTATGCTTATATTTTTTTTACTTGAAGTCAAGTTTTGGGTTGTTGTAAATTTGGGTTCTGTTTTCCTCTGTTTTCAGTCCTAGGGTTTTAGCCATAAATTGGGTTGTAAAGCTTTAAATTGAGCATGGTTTAAGTCTCTGAAAACCTCAGATAGTCCTCTACAACTTTATATCTTTTGAGTGTAGGCTGAATCTATTGTTACAAAGGTCCTACAGGGGTCGACATTTTTATGCTCATGCCATTAGCCCTGTTGCATCCGAATTATTTCAAAAATCCATAACTAATTCTATACATGTCTGATTTGAGTAATTCTAATTGGAAATGAAAGTAGACACGTAATACTAGCTTTTGTACTAAACCCATAATCATAGGGTTTGTGTACATGATATTTGGACATATCAAATTTGAGGTGATAGATTATACAAGTTAAGCTTAAGTGCATATATGATGTGTTGAATGTGTGTTTGATATGTGAATATGCGTAGGAGCTACAAAAGGCAAGGAGAAGACAACCAACTAGGAAATATCTTCTTATTTAAAGTTGGAAAGCACTTGTGGTAAGTAGTTATTAAATATAATAAATGAGATGCAAGGAAATGTTATTATTGTTAATAGAATATTAAAATTATATAGGAATTGACATATTAAGAATTGTATCAGAACAATAATGCTTATTTGATATACCAAGTGAGTATATTATGGACTTGGTATTGCATATGTACTATCAATGATAAGAATGCATATGAATGATATAGACTCATAATGATAATGAAGGAAAGATGTGAATTCTACTTGTTCATTATCTTTGTGTGATTGTGATGGAATAGATGAGTTATTGTTATGAATATTTTGGATGAACTATGATTCTTGAGTTGTATTATGGAATTTGATGATATTAGATATAAATGAGATTGATGTAATTATTGTGAGGTATACGATTGAATATGGTAACATGAAATATGATGGTATTGGAAGTATAGTTGTAAGTGTGTATATATTATGAACTTGAGTTTAGTCCATTGGATATAAATGATATTATTTTTGTGAGTAAATATGGATGTGATGTGTGATAATATGTCGATTGGCTATGTGACCATCAACTATGTGAAATGTGATTAGGTCGATTGGCTAAGTGACCATCGACTATGTAAAATGATTATGTCAATTGGCTTTGTGACCATCGACTATGTGAAATATGATTATGTCGATTGACTATGTGACCATAGAAAATGTGAAATATGATTAGGTCGATTGGCTAAGTGACCATCGACTATGTTAAATGTTGATTATGTCGATTGGCTATATGACCATTGACTATGTGAAATGTTGATTATGTCAATTGGCTATGTGACCATCGACTATGTGAAATATTAATTATGTTGATTGGCTATGTGACCATCGACTATATGAAATGTTGATTATGTCGATTGGCTAAGTGACTGTTGATATTATGAAATGATACTGTATTGGCAATACTAAGTGATGTGGGATGTGGAACTATAAAATAGGAGTATAATTGTGAACCTAGGAAGTGTTGATTGTTAGTGCATTTATGATGATATATATATGATCCTTTATTTGTAAAAGTGGATACTAAATGAAATATTGTGAATGTGAGATATGAACTTATGAAATATGGGTACAAGTGTTGTATGATTATAAGAGTGTATTTTTCTACTCAAGGGTTTGATGATTGTAAGAATTTAAAGTGATGATTACAAGTGTGTATACATAACTATATATGCATATGTATGTGTGAGTGTGTGATGAGGATACCAAGTGGTATGACAATATGTGTTTCTTGATTTTATGTTTGAGAATGGTTTTTAATATATGAGAACGTTATTGATGATTAGAGGACATGAATATGAATGCTTATATTCGTGATTGATTGAATATGATACATCTAAAAATGCATTTTTGATGTTTGTGTACACTTTTGGGGTGTATTGGAGCTAGCCAATGTTTTAGCACAGCTGTTTGCCTTTCATGCATAGATGTGCATGTCCAGAGTGCCGAGTTCAAGACTCAGGCATGGCCGTGTGCAACTTGATTGGTAGTAGATGACTTGCACGACCCTAGACACGGTCGTGCAGTCTCATGCAAACTTAAGTTATAGAACTCCAAATAGAGCATAGTTTGATGCTAAAAAAACTTTAAAGAGTATTTTACAACTTTTATGTTTTGAGTTTGAGTTAAATTTATCTTAATGATGGTCTAATAGAGCTTTACATTTTATTGCTCACTCTGATTGCTCTGTATGACCTTTTAGTGTTCAAAAATTTATAATTAATTCCATACACTTCCAAATTATATAATTCTAGTTGGGAAGAAAATTAGACTCATAAATATAGAGTTTGTATAAATATTATAGCTTTGGAATGTGTCTACAATTTATGAGAATATTTTAAATCAAGGTCTTGAATCTGCTTATAGCAGACTCCATGTAGTTGGTGTGTTACAAGTTTTATATATATATATATATATATATATACCATTGTATTAGTAACTATTTACTAAGTAGCAAACTCATTCCTTTGCATCTACATGTTTCAGGGCATAGTTGGATAAAGCTTGGAGTTGCATTTGATAGTGACCTCAGGTGGACCAGAGGCAAGCTTGGTGTAATTATACCTCATCCTCATTTTCATAAGACATATTGCATTTTTTAATGATATTATAAATATATTCAAGCCATGAGTGATGAACATGATGTTGGGTAGACTTTGAAATGCACATAAGTAATTATATATAGAGTTAGTGTATATGTATTTTCATATACTACTTGGAAAAAAAAATTCCTATGCCACGTGTATGGTTGTGATTGTAGGCTTGACACGGTGACTCGTCTATGGCGCTTTATGTGTGTTTAATCAAATTGGAGTGAAAAATGAAGTTTCTTATACTGCCATAGTGAGTTCACTGCGAATCAGACTATAATATGGCCATTGATTATTTTCGAGCGATGAAAATTAATGGGGTTAGACCTAATTGGGCAATACTAATTGTGATATTAACAACTTGTGCTGAGTTGGGTTATATTAAGAATACGAAAGAAATTCATGGATATGCATTGCAAAAGTGGGAATAGCTTACAGCTTGCTAAGCTTACTTTTAAGAGATTAAAAATTCAAGATTTTGTGATGTGGAGTTCAATTATCAGGAGCTATTCTCGAAGTGAGGATGGTGTTGAAGCTCTTAAGCTCTTTAAGCATATAAGAGTAGAAGGATTTGAGCCAAATTATGTAACTCTATTGGCCTTAATCACTACCTGCACAACTTTAACTTCACTTTAAAATAGATATGGAACTCATGGATACATTGTGAAATTAGGCTTGAACTCTAATATTTTTTATTGGGAATGCACTTATAAATATGTATTCGAAATGCCCATGAAACCTAGCATGACAATGTGGAGCTCTTTGGTGTTAGCTTGTAAAACTCATGGATGATTAGAAATTGTTGGAAAGCTAGCATAACAACTTATAAAATTAGAAGCTTTAAATGCTTCCAACCACACTTTGTTGAGTATAATTTATGTTGAATTAGGTAATTAGTCTGGTGTAGAAGAGGTGAGAGATTCACAAGAGTATATGGGCTTAATAAATGCTATGGTTTTAGCAAGATTTCAGTTGGGAATTAAGGTTTTTGGCCCATCAAATGTTATTTGGAACTCTATTTTTGTATCCAATTTAGCTGTACAGTCGAGTTGAAATCACTTACCCCTAGACCAATAAGCCAATACTCCTTAGGATAAAAAAATTGAAGTATGAGACAAAAAAGAATTTGATTTTTACATGATACAGCAGACACTGTAAATCAACCTTTTTTTTTCTTGAAATGTAAATCTCAAACAATAGATTGCAGAAGAAAGCCTACTACCATAGGCATCAACATTAGTAGTTGAAGAAGAAGGTAGAGGAAGAAGAAGAAGAAGAAGAAGAAGAAGAAGAAGAAGAAGAAAAAGAAGAAGAAGAAGAAGAATAAAAAAGATGACATGGAAGATGGATGATGTGAAAGGTGAGGTGTGAAAAATAGGGTGACATGACAACTAAAGTATAAAAATAAAGTTGAAATATATGCCATGTCAACACAAACTATTAGAGTTAATGGATTAGGACTAACAGTGATAATTTTAAATTTTTATAGAACTCAATTGTTAATAAATTCACTTTTAAGACTAAATTGTGAAATCGATTATACTTTCAGGACTTATGGTATCATTATTCCCAAAAAAATTAAGTGACTGTTGTAATACTAAGTAGAAATTTGATATCAAAAAAGATATAAATTAAAGTTTGATAATCGAATTGAAACAAAGTTAAAGTTCAGTATCCTCTCATGCATTTGACCCTTGAAAGTATTATACTTGTTTTTAAATTTAATTGATGGATTAAATATTTTGGTCTATTATTGACATTTGATATGACATTACCTTTATTGGTAAATTCTCTAGTTTCATTTTGAATTAGAAATGGACTTTTTTAAGGGAAAAATACAAATAACTACTATGTGGTTTCACTCATTTTTACTTAGAGGCGTATATTATGTTTTGAGAAAATGAGCCACCATGTGATTCAACCTGTTAGCAACTAAAAGTAATCCACACTAATATCGTTAAAAATGATGATGTGGCATGGACAAAATTGAAATTTCATACTGATTAGAAATTTTTGTTTCTAATTGAAAATGAACGAAATAATAGAATAGTTATTTATATATTTTTATGAGTTTATTCTATAATAAAATGACTTATTTTATTTAAGAATATTTATTTTAATTTATGAAAGAAATATGAAAATATTATTAACTATTAATTATTAATTTGATGTATTTATTAATTTGTTGATCTATTTATCTAAATTAAGTTTTTACTTTCTTTACGAATTTTTATGCTTCATATTATTTCATTGTAAATAAAACAATACTTGTACTTTCTATTTTATTTAAAAATATTTGTATTTAAAAATAAAAATATTTGTACCTTATATTACTTTTCATTGTAAATAAAGTAAAATTATTTTATAAGAATATTTTAAATTTACAAAAATAATAATAATTTATAAACGATAATAACTTGTGGTATATGCAAAAAAAATTATGTTCATAAAATATATAACTCTTTTTCAAAAAACATGCAGTCCTTTTTTAAAACAAAAAAAAAAACAAATTTTTACGTAATAACATTTTTAGTTATAAAATACTAATAATATTTTATGAAAAAGTATAACTATAAAAAGATAGTAATTTTATATTTCATAAAACAATTATATATATATATATATATATATATATATATATATATATATATATATATATATATATATATAATCTATTTTATTTAAAAATATTTGTATTTTATATTTTTTTTTGTTGGAAACAAAGTAAAATTATTTTATAAAAGTATTTTGAATTTGCAAAAATAGTAATAATTTATTTAAAAAATAGCAACTTGTGGTATTTGCAAAAAAAAAAATTTACTTTTATAAAATATATCATTCTTTTTCATAAAGTATGAACTTTTGTTTCACTAAAAAATATCAATTTGATTTACATAATAACATTTTTAGTTGTAGAATAGCACTAACACTTTTTGAAAATAATTATAATTATTGAAAATGTTTTTTAAAAAAAATATTTTTATTATTTGTAAAAGAAGAAATTAATAAATGCATATTAATAATCTCAAAAATATCCAAAAATTAATAAAATATCAAATTATAATTATTAATCTCTTTATGTTTCTTAAATAAATTAAAATGAACATTCTTAAATAAAATAAATCATTTTATTGTATTATAAACTCATAAAAAAGTACAAATAACTATAATATGGTTTCGTTCATTTTCAATTAGAGGCTAAAAATTCTAACTAGTCTGAAATTTCAACTTTGCCCATACCACGTCATCATTTAACAGTGTTAAAGTGGATTCACTCTAGTTGCTAATATTTTCCTGACATGGTAATTGGACTTGAAATATTCAAAGAATGTTTGCCACATCAGGATACACGTCAGATGCTAACTCAACACCTCGCATTAGTGACTAAAATGAAACCAATTGAAATTTAATATCTAAGATAAAATAATTACAAAATTGGGTGACCACCAACATATTTAATCGCAACAAATAATTAATGATTTTCCAATGTTCTAATTATAATTATCATTGCTTCATTATAAGCTAGAGGATCATTTCTTATGACTCATTTATAACTTATATTTTGATAATGACCTTATACAGTTTGATACATGAATTTTTTTTAATATTTTTTGAACTTAATCAACAGGCACTTCTGTTAGTATAGATGTGCCCTATGGCCATTCATGTGTATATAGACATTGTATAAATTATCCCCATGGCAATGATAATATTCATTTGGATCAAAGTGTTTGTTTATTTGAATATTTACCCTTAGTACAATGTTAGATAAGTTTATTATCAAGAGTTGATAATATAAGTGACAAACTTATTTAGTACTTGTACTGTAAAAGTTCATAGTCGTAGGATTAATACATGGGTAGTATTAATCCATAGACTGTCACCTCTATCTATTTTCCTTGATCAGTATGTGATATCGATAGTGGGAGGTAGTGAGTCTCATACTACTTTATATGAGATATCAGAATAGATACGTGGATACTAATGTGATGGGTGGATCGAATTGTGACGTAAGATTTGTGATTGCATGGATATTCACTTAAGTTAACAATCACAATCTTGGGCATAATGGTGCATGTGGTCCTTCGACCTGAGGTGACATGGTCATCCATATATGGTTCGTTAGAGTTTGTTACCACTTACATACATGTGCTAGCCATGTATTGGTATATGGCGTGTGGTGGCTCTAGTTTGTTATATGTAGGGATGAGTGATCGACCAAGATGGAATTCATTACCTGGAGTGAACCGGGATAAGATCCTATGCTATCTAAGTTATTCTTGATGAATAAGTACCTGGCCAGGTCAAACT
>CATIWO010392630.1:0-14751 GCA_949673435.1 Macaranga tanarius
ATTTGGTGAGAGGATATAAATATATACGAGTTTGTACTTTTATATTTTAAAAGAGTTTTCTCCATTTTTGCATGTGAATTTATTTTGTCATAAGGCAAGATGTATGTACATAGATTGCCTTTATAGCATTTAAAGAAATTAATTCTTTTTAATCGTTCCCTTTATACACGTGTCGGGGTGATGTTGAGGCCACGTGTTGCGGGTCTCACACTTCTACTTTCCATATTGCTTTTTCAGGTGAACAATAACTTCACTTCACATTTCTTATTAGAATCTCTTTATTCCTTAATTGCTTCTCCTTTCGATCTACAATTTCTATCAATTCTTCTACATACGTTAATCTTTCATAAATCTCTGTCTCAGACTTTTGTATCACATAACTAGGATCCGATATATACCGTCTTAATATAAACACATCGAATACATCATAAATAGGAAATAATTTTCTTAGCAAAGCCAATTTATATGCTAACGGTTCACTTTCTCCACTATTTCATATTGTCCTACATATTTCAAACTAAATTTTCCTTTCCTTCTAAATCTTAAAATTTCCTTCTTAGCCTTTTTAAAACTATGCATACTTTTCCATACTCAAATGAAACCCAAAGCAACTCAAAGACACTCAAAAAACATACTTAACATTATCAATTCAATTCATTCACAATTGTATGGTATTCAATCAATCACAAGTCTCAAAAATATATATTCATCCTTTCATAATCTTCATAACTCTTTCATACCATATATCTCATTCACAATGTAAGCTCAAAGTATATTTATATCTCCATATCATTTAATATTCAAAATCAATTCATATATAGAGGATTATGTATTTGCATTTCATCAACTGTAGCACCCTCCAAGTACTACATACAAGTGTCCATACATTACATTAACCACGTGGCATATGATTTTTTTTTCAAAAGATATATATTTATACCAAACTCTTATAATATATACATTGTACTTTTATGTACATACGTAATTTGAAATCAAAATAAATATATAGTTCAAATATGAAATGTTTGAATGTTATGATGATGATGCTCATGAAGATGGAGATGTCGACACCAAGCCTGCCTTTGATCCACCCGAACTCACAAAGGAGTACACTTCAAGCTTCATCAACTCGCACCTCAAACAAGTCTAACTATTGCTTGAAACCACAATTTGCAGATGAATGAGCTTGTGACTCAATAAGCAATTATTAAAATAAGTATACATATAGTTCTTCTCAAGAACTAATTAAAGAGAATATATAAATAACATTTTTACACATCAAATTATAAGAATTTAACATTTAAACTGCACACAGAAGTCCAAATGACAAAGAATTAAGTGAGCACTAAAATGTCAAGCTCAATTAGAGAATCTTAAAGATATATTCTACTCAACCTCAAAGCATGAAAGTTGTAGAGAACTCCTTAAAGTTTCTCTAGAATCAAACTACGCTTCATTTGGAGCTTTGTAGCTCAAGTTATGGTCAAATTACCATAACTCTACATTTAATCTACGCACGGTCGTGCGCATAGCCATGCCTGAGGCTTGATTTTTCACCTCTGGGCACGCATGGGCGTGCTTGAGACACTACCTAACTGACCATGTCGCATTCTTTCGACCATAACTTCCTCTATAGAACTCGGATTCAAGTGATTCAAGAAGCAATGGAAAGGTAGTTCAGAGGGCTACAATTTTATAGACATCTAGACTTAATTCAATGGTATGGATTAACAAAAATACCCTTGAATTGACTAATGATGTCAAAGAACATGAATATAACTCAATTTAAGCCACAACAATACATTCCAAACATACTAATCCATACCAAACATCCCAAATATCATAATAAGATTTTCAAATATTCAAACAACATTGTTGGTGCCTCATATACACCAAATCTTATCATTTCAATAACCATATAGCAAATGCTAGCATAAATACTTGGGTGCTTGTAACTCAATATCTACACCCCATCAATCATCACATTACTTAATTCATCAATCTCACAATAAAATCACATTCAACAACATTTTGATTATATCATAAATGCAATGCATGTATGTTTATGCTTGTTAGTTGTCCTCATACGTTCACACACGTTATGCACAAGCTCACTATTGCATTTCTTTTCTTTCTTGTCCTTTTTATATATCCGTGGCCATTCCTAAGATTCTCTACCCCTTTCAATCTCATATCTCACACATTTGCACATATATATCATTATCATACGAATGGCCACATCTGAGACTCTCTACCCCTTTCAGTCCTCGATCGTGGACCTCAAACTCCACACACACATATTCCTTACATTGATGCAATATGCATGTTTTTCATCATTCTCACAACATATCAAAATGCATATGTACAATTATTTATCACACTTTACCTTTCTTACAATAATACATATATATTATATCACACCAAGTGGCTTGCACCTCACAAGTGTCAATAATCCCAATGTATCATAATACATTCTCAATTGACCAATCATATTCTCATCAACAATATATATACACATTTTCATCATGCTTTTTCACAACAATATTTTCATATATATATCATGCTCCACAATCTTGCCACCAAAGGGCATACATGTGGTATCTTTCATAACTCACCACAATACTTTCTCACATCAATATAATCACATATTCATTATTCTTGCCAATTAATGGCATACACAAATTAATATAGTTATATAACTGTAGTTACTTGAAAATCATTACATGTAAGCATTAAATTAATAATTACTTACCTCAAGCCTTCAACTCCTTTTTAAATGAAAGTTTCCCCTATTGAATAAGGTCTCCTCTAGCTCTATCAATTCCTACATACAATTCTTACATCAATTTACAAAGCAAACATGTCACTTACAATCAATTCAATAAAATACTATTAAATGCAACTCCATACTCTAGGTTCAACATGTCCAAATAATTCACACCTATATTTAAAAATTATAACAATATTACTGAAGCTAACCTATGAGTCTACTTCAAATTCCAATTAGAATTACTCGATTTGGATGTGTGTAAAATTAATTATGGATTTTTTAGCAAAACTGGGTAAAATAGAGAAACAGAGGTGACAGCCTGAGTACGAAAATATTCAACTGTGCCAGTCACCCTTAAAAATAGAATTAGCTTTGGCTCAAAACATAAAAGTTGTAGTAAATTCTCTGAAGAATCTAGAGCATCAAACCTTGCTCAAATTAGAGGTTTACAACTCAAAATATGCTCAAAATACTAAGACTGATGTATGCTAAAAACAGAATCTGAAATTACAACATCAACAACCTAACATACATAACATAAATAATCAATATAGTTTACCAATTTGATGCTCAAACAAATTCTAGATCTTCTAAGCTCTCCAAAATAATTTTTATATGAGTAGAGAAAATATAGAAATCTCCCAAAACTATCAATAAATACCCTCACTTCTCTTCTTCTCTAACGAAATATGAAATTCTCTACACTCTTTATCAACCACACATACATATACTCACAAATCTTCCACCAATAAAAATACACCATTTGCCCCCTCTAAAAGTCTCCATTAATAATTACTAATATCATAATATCTTAATAACAGCAATAATAATAATAATAGATAATATCAACTATTATTTCTTAATAAAATAATAGTAAATATCACCATAAATACATAGCTATCACTTAATTAACTAATATAATATTATATATATATATATATATACACACACCAATCTCTACACACCTTTAATAACCTTGGATTATTATACAATAATCCTTAACTTTCTTATGTGACAAATAACTCCCACTTCCTTAACACATATACTCACATATACTCATTAATACAATTAAGTATTCGCATAACCCCTAAACCAATCAAAACTACTAAATATACTCCTTAAATTCTCCCTCCATTTCATGATTAATTATCCCAAATATCATAATAATAATAATAATACACATTATCACTTAACAACCAATATAATAATAATACTCTATATAAATATCACCACAATTACCTCCCTAGCCCCTTAATGAAATGGACATGTTGCACAATACCCCAAAACTTTCACGTGTGACATATAACTCCAAACGTACCTTACAATTAGGTCCTTCTCTACACTCATGCACATACTCAAATTTATATATAGTCCACTACCTAACATGCGTAACATGAAATACATACGTATGAAAAAGGACGGGTATTACATAAATATATAATTTAATATATATATTAATACAACATATAATTAACCTTTATATAATAAAAAAAATATAATATTAAGCTAACAATGTAATAATATATTGTTAGGTTTTATAATTTTTAATATTAAAATAATAAAAGTATAATGATACAAAACTAATGATGATGATGATGATAATCATAATCAAAATAATAATAGTAATAATAATAATAATAATAATAATCATAATAATAATAATAATAATAATAATTGATTTAGTTTATTGTTATATTTTTTGTTAGTTTATTATTTAAAGTTGTTGAAGTTAATAATATATAAATATACATATTAAATTGTGCATTTATATTTTCAAAATATACATAAATTTGTGTGTCATGTATAAATTTAAAAAATAAAATTAATTTATAAATAAATAAAAAATTATTTTTTTTAAAACTACTAATATTATTGGTGAATAATTGTAGTATTGAGGGGCCAATTTGACCTTTATCGTAAAGTTTTGTGCTGAATTGACCCAAAAAAGTGAAAAAGGGGCTAATTTGATCCTGGACTTAAAGTTTAAGGGCCAAATTGACCTTTATTCCGCCGTCTACACCATTAGCTAATCTCTTGACACCTCACCGTATGCTTGACACCTCATGTAGCAACTGACAGCATTGCTCCTTCTTTTATTGCTTATTCACTCTTTTCTTTAAGTTCTCATCTTCTAATGAATTAAACCCCTCACTAGCAAATTCTTTTTAATCCACCATTTATTATTTCCTCCAAATTAAGACTTAATTAATATTTATTTATTAATATCATTTCCGACTTGAATCTTTCGGTGGGCATGGATGTTAAAAAGAAATTCTCACAATGGATAAACTGAAGACCAAAACTGCAACTCTAAGCTCAATTCTCCTACTATGTGAAATGGAAAAATGAGAAGTTAAACGGAAAAGAGGGAAAATGATAATGTATTGTTTTAAATTATCAGTAGGAAACACAAACTACAATGCCGATTCCTCAAGTACAAAATCGCTAGCTTACTTACACGACAAAGCTCATTATATATATTCATGTATCTTAACAATCCAATTCATGAATCAACTGTATGTGTACTTATCTATCTCCATCTATATGTATCTAAAAAAAAATCTGAGGTCCTGGACCATTAGATCCCAGGTTCAATCTCTAAGGGGAGTTTTTCCTAAAGGTTTTATATATATATATACTTGATATTGTTGACAGTCATATATGCTTGTAATAATAATAATACTTTATAATAGATTGTGACAATTGTAGTATCAGTGATGATATCTACTAATATTGTTGTAAGCTCTCTATGATATGTATAATTTATATGTACGGACAAAAAAAAATCTGAATTGATCAACAAACACCAAAAATAAAATAAAATAGCAGCGATTAATTAATTTTTTTTTCCTGATTGGATCTAACGAATAGCCTTAGCTTCAAAATGCTTAAGATAGATTAGCAGTGAAACGAAATCTCCATTTCGGATTCTTAACTAACCAGCACAGCTTTCTTCATCTCTGCAAAGCTTTTAACCTATCAAATCTTCTTCTATAGCAGCAGTTAAAGATTGAAATATAAGCTAGTTGAAGAACCTAATCTAATAACGAGCAGATATTTTTGCAACAAATAAAATGCTCAAGCCATGTTTTTTTTTTTTTGGGTTTTGCTGCTTTATTCTTGTTCTTTAATTACAGCACCTAACTTTCTCTATTGAGAATCAAAAGAAAAGCGTAATAAGACTTCTACTAATTACTAAATTACTTGAATTGTATTCGAATAAAAATTTTTTAACAGATGCCAACTTGTTAAAATACCATCAAAATAATAAAAGTAGACGTTAGCTAACTTTGTTGAGTACAAAGATCTCACCGCTAGTATAGAAGCCATAGGACCTAAACCTGGAAAACTAGTACTACTACTAAAAGAAAAGAAACAGCAAGTAGAGATCTATGGACGATTCACCATTTGTAGAGGAGATATTGTCATTATTCAAAACAGCAAATAAAGCAACAAACACATCACTCTCGTGCGGTTGTACTAGACTTAACCTCACCAGTGCCTTTCTGATAATCATTCAAAAGAGGACAATTATCTTTGAGAGCAGTTAACGTATACGGTGACTCATCAAGAGCAAGCCACTGCTGCACTCTGAAATTCTGCTTGTAACTGATATGTTGGCCAGCAACAACCACATCAACGTACTCACAGAACCAGCCAGGCCAGTACTTGTTAGATCCATCAGAATTTAATTGAAGACAACAAAGTGGAGAGTTAAAGCACTGTGCTGTACCGGTGAAAATGTCCATATTTCCTTTCTCAAAGTAGTCGTGTTCTGGCTCCATAGCTCCCCATAACTCTAGATTTTTAATTTCGAAATCTTCATTGTTCTGGTTACTGAGTTTCAAGCTTATGATAGCGTCGGTTCCTGCATGTTCTACAGTTCCGGTCTTTACAGTAATCCTATACGAACAATAATCTACTTCAGCCTGCAATTATTTGATAAATAATTAGTTGAAGAAATTATTTGAACATACATATACATATCTATGTGTGTGTTATATGTATATATATGGAGGGAAGAACTCACCGCAATAGCAATGTTGAAAAATGCGAAGAAGAGGAGAAAAGAGAGAAACTGAGTGCTGTCTTTCATTTTTTATTTAAGAAGCTGATGTTGATGTGTTGATGTGTTGATGTATTGATGGGTATATGATGCATCGTGCTGACTGCCATTTTTTTTTTTTCTTTTTTATAGCGGGTAGCACTTGTTAATTTTTAGCCTTTTTATTTTTTTCAGTAAAACATACTAAGTAAATATTCTTCTTATCTGCCAAAATGATAAGTTAATACATATTTCAAATATTATTTAATTTTTTTATAACATAAATATAAATCTATAATATTTTATGTAGAAATGCTATTGCATATAATTGAAGAATCAATTATATAAAAGAAATTATTATTATTGTTGTTGTTGCTTAATTTGAATAATAAATATATTTTACCAAAGAAAATCTTACAACTTTATGTTTTTTTTTAGCACGATGCTTATATTAAGACTCTTTCAAGGAAAATCAAGGGAAAGTGAGAGATTGAACTCTTAATCTTAATCAATACTTAAGCCCCGTGTAGGGGTGTAACCGAGAGCGGCTCGGTGTTCGGCTCGTTAAAAGCTCGTTCGTTAAAGTAAATGAGCCAGGCCCGAACATCATTTTGAAGCTCGTAAGCTAAACGAGTCGAGCCTGAGCATCCTAAAACTCGGTTCGTTTAGACTCGCGAACAAGCTCGTAAAGAGGATCGCGAACAAGCTCGTAAAGAGGATCGCGAACAAGCTCGTTTAATAAGCTCGTGAACAAGCTCGCGAACATGCTCGTTTAGTAAGCTCGCGAACAGGCTCATTTAGTAAGTTCGCGAACAGGCTCGTTTAATAAGCTCGTAAACAAGCTCGTTTACTAGCTTATTAATTTAAATATTACTATTAATTTTATACTATGCAAAGACAATACTTATTATATTAGTATTAATTAATTTGAAATATTACATATGACAAAAGTATGTATTTATAAAAAAAATTATATAATTTAATATTAAATAATATAGTACTAATTTTTGTATTATACGAGTAATTCTATTAATTTTATAACCATTATCTATTATGTTAATACTATAATATATTATATTAATTAAAATTATTAATTTAATATATAATTTAAAATATAAACTATAAAATATAATTTATTTTTAAGTAATTTTATTACAAAACTACGTAGTTTAAATTTTAATGTTATTAAATAAAATATAATATGAATGAAAAAGTTAATGTATGATTTTTTTTTTAACAGTATAATGTATGATGTTAGTATAATTAGTTTTAGTATTATTATATAATTTTAATGTTAGTAAATTTAATAAAACTAATATTTATAAAATTATGTAATTTTAGTAACATTATATGATATTAATGTATATTAATAATAATCTTAAGTAAATATAATTAAAATTTGATAATTGTAACCAAAAATTACATATTTATAATGTAAATTAGTATTAACAATTAGCTATATATCACTATATAATGTAAATTACTATAATATATATAGTCTTAATATATAATATCACTACTAAGTATTATATAGATTTAACTCATTAACCTATTGGCTATAAGATTACTAAATATTAAGTATCAATTAACTATTAAGATTACTAACTATTGAGCATCAATTATAGTTAAAATGTTTAGTAAATTTATTTTAAAACTAGTACTTGTATTAATTATTAAATATCAATTAATTACTAACTATTGAGTGTTAATTATAGCTAAAATGCTTAGTGAATAACTATGTACATAGTTTAGTATATAACACTATAAGTATTATAGTATAGGAATCAATAACTATGTATATAGTTTAGTATATAATGCTACTACTAAGTTTAAATAAATTTAATTAATAAACCTATTAACTAAAACAATATATTTAGAAGAAATTATATAATTTTTTATATAGATTAACATTAATAGAAAGTATTAGTATCACTACTAAGTATTATATATATTTAACTCATGAACCTATTAGGTATAAGATTACTCAATATTAAGTATCAATTAACTATTAAGATTACTAACTACTGAGTATCAATTATAGTTAAAATGTTTAGTAAATTTGTTTTAAAACTAGTACTTGTATTAATGATTAAATATCAATTAATTGCTAACTATTGAGTGTTAATTATAGCTAAAATGTTTAGTGAATAACTACGTACATAGTTTAGTATATAATACTATAAGTATTATAGTACATGCATCAATAACTATGTACATAGTTTAGTATATAATACTACTACTAAGTTTAAATAAATTTAATTAACAAACCTATTAACTAAAACTAATTATGTATTTAGAAGAAAATATATAATTTTTTATTATATGAATAATTCTATTAATTTTGGTAATCACTATCGACCATATTACTAATATATTATATTAATTAAAAATTATAATTTAATATATAATTTAGTATTTATTATAATTTAATATATAATTTAGTATTTACTACAAAACTATATAATTATAATATTATAAAATAAATTATTATTACAATAATACTAAATTAGTTTTATTTATCAAAATGAATTGGCCATTTATCAAAACTATGTAATTTTGAATGCCCTAAAATAACCCTAATATAACATATGACTGTGACTAACCTACTTCATCATTTCTATCCTTCCCCTCTCGCCAGCCGCCTCTCACTCTCACCTCCTTGTTTGCTGTATGTCGCCGTCTTCTCACCCACCTGCCACCACCATCGTGCTGTTGTTGTTGCTGGTAGAAAAATAAAAATTGGGAGCACTGTCAGTTGAAGATGAGTCTTGGAGTTGACTCCTTCCTACTTAGAGATGCGATTCAGATGTATTTCATAAAGTCTTCATAAGATTTCAAGATCAAGTGATGATCTTCCCATTCATCACGGTATGTACCTTACATTTGCAATAAAAAAGAGTTGCAGCTGCATCTTGTGTTTTGCTTTACTCATGTGTTTTACTGATCATGTGTCTGATCAAACTTTAGGCCAGTCTTTGTCTCATAGATTTACCAATTTATTACAAATAATCTCTTAATTGAGACATGAAATTAGAAAGAGATCATGACACTTTCAGTCCTCCACAAGAGCATTCTTTAGGGTATTTAATATAATGCAATGCATGTAATTACTAGGGTATCAAGCATATAAAATTTGGTTAAAATAAGATAAAAATAATGCTAAGTAAACTTCTCTGTATCTGTCTCTGTTGCTAGTGCTCTATTCCTTTAGATCTCCAGCTAAAGCCCAATTTTTGGCCATTTTTTGCCTTTCTTCTTCTTTTTTTTAGTTATTTTGTTTAAATAATTTATAGGTTATTTAGATTTAAAGTTTAATCTCTAATTTATTCATCTTTTGTGATGTTTTTGCGCTCTCCTAATAATTTATTATTTGATTTCATTATATGGGGACTTGTGACGATACTGTACCTGAGTTTTTAAGTAATTGGGTATTTCATTGAATGTTTTGAATATCTTTTTATTATGTTGTTTAGTGTGTGGCTCCTTATCTGTAAATTTGTGGTGTTTCAAGTTTCTGTTGTATTTTTGCTTCAGCTTGGGACAACTATATTACTTCGTGATTCTGGCTGCCTGAAGATACTGGCAATAGCCTACTTCTTTGGCTCTTTCCTCAACCACAATCTATTTTTGGCCGGTACATTTGGATGTTTTTAGGTGAGCGTGATATATAATTGACAATCCTATTTTTATGAATAAAATTTATCTTTTTTTGAGTTTTATAATGTTTGTTTTTGAACTTATCAGGAGGAGAGTTCTTTTGCTTGATGTCTGTCTTCTGAATCTTTTGGTTGCTGGTTGTTTTCCTCATCTCACCTTCCCGATTGCTGTCTGTCATTCTCACTTCCTCGAGTTTCAGTGACAGGTAAGCTATTTTGTGTGATGAATCCTTCTTGTGCATTCTCTTCTTGTGATGTATGTTCTTGATTGCTATATATTTATGATGATTATTTATGAATATTTGTGCTGAATATTTACCAAAAAACACATCATATTAGAAATGTTGCATTCAGTTGCTGAATATTTACTGGCTGGTCCTATTTGTAGTTTGGAGGTTTTGGATTTGGTTGTTTGGCAACAGGAAGCATATTCAAGGCAATATTGGTAGATGAAGAGCTTGTTTTGAAGAAGTCATATTAAAGTTGATATTTGTTTAAAAAATTTAAATGTAGAAGATAATTTTATTTAGAATTTTTTCATTAGATTTGCTTGTTTATAGATGTTATATTATATAGCTTGATTTAATGCTATAATGTAATTTTTTTTATACTTTTGAGCTCATGAACGAGCTCACGAGCTCACAAACGAGCTCACAACGAGCTCAAAAACGAGCTGACTTACGAGCTCACAATCGAGCTACATACGAGCTCATGAACGAGCTCTCAAACGAGCGAGCCCGAGCTCAGCTCGAGTTTCATGAGCCGAGCTCGAGCTCCAGTTTCAAAAAATAAATGAGCTCGAGCCTTCTCATTTTAGGTCGAGCTGAGCCCGAGTTTGCCAAAACTCAGCTCGGCTCGGCTCGATTACAACTCTAACTATATGTACGCCCATCACTTCTTTCATTGTTAACAAAGGCTTCTGATGGGGATCTATTCTGTGGTACATTTCCACTTCTATTCATATATTCTACCCTTTCCACTATATCCATTCATTCTGCCTGCCTAAACTACCTCTCCTAGTTCTTGCCATCACTTATCTTCCTACAATTTAAGATCAATTAATTCAGTACTCTTAAATCATCACATTATCAATTGTCACTATTCATTCATTACATAAATTCCTTTCAAATCTCAAATTTCATAGCCTAAGCTTTAAAAGTCATTAATAATACTATTTCCACATTATAGGTTTCAAAATCAATAATATTCTTAATCTTATAATCTAAACTTTTAAAACCTAAGCTTTGATGCCAAAAATTATGACACCCCTCCCCACTGGCACTCACATCAGATAGATTTATAACCCGGACTGTTTAGCATGAAGTAACATCGTGGAAATGTACCACTTCTAAGGAAGTATCAAACAAAATATCAAGATTGACTAGTTTATAATACGAGATTAATAATATTTATGCCGCTCAAACTATACCTTAAACCTATCTACTAAGGTTATTTGTTTATCTAGTAACTTTGTTTATTTCTCAATAACAATACCAAATATTGTGTACATAACATCTACCAATTATCATAAAATATAGATGGCAAGAATATATACAATCTCATCGATGAAACCTTATCAACAACCCTAAAAGAAGGTAGTCCAACTACCCTAGGATGAGCTGCCCTTATATATACCCAAAAATAGCAGCAACCATCCTAACTCTTAACCTCTACCGGTAAAAAATAGGAGTATAATAGAACTGTAAAAGCTAGGTCCATGTCAGAGACACTCACACTCATGTTTGTGTCTCGTAGGTGACATAGATAACTGTCAGGCATTTGTCAGAGAAGTTATTCCTAATCATAAGTCTGGTACTCGACTGCTATGGGATCTATCGCTACCCAAAAAGATAACTCAGTGTCGGGGTTGTGTCGTATATAATATAGGATCACTGTCTCATCACCATAGACATCTAGGGATTGGACTACCCATAGGATCACCATTATTACTCTATACAGGTATGTACAAGTAGACAGACTGAAAAGAAAATAATTTTATAAAAGGGAGTGGTGAGTATTTCTATATGAAACACTCAGTGAGTGAACTAAACAAAACACTCCCAGTAACTAAATAAATAACATTTCAAATAATAACAAAAATAATTTAATATCATTCAATATAACAGTTAAACAATAACTGTAAACCTTAGTGTCAAACAATAAACATTTAAATCATATTAATTAATTCACGTTTGACTCATTGAAATAATATATAGTCAAATCACAACTGATTCTTTAAAATAATATATAATCAGGTTGCTGTCAATGTGGTGAGTACGAATCAACACATTGAAGGTTCGGGCCGGGTATGCATACCATTATCATAAATCACACAAAGTAGCCTCAAAGGCTTTTATAATCATATATCACTGTATCCTATATATAAGAAATAATATGAGTCGCTGTATCCCGGACACAATCTTACAACTCATTGAACCCTGCCATACCCCGGGCACGGTTTTACTATAACCCTTTCATATTGAATTACTTAAAATCATTCAAATATTATAATTTCTCAAGTCAATCTTGGTCTCAGCCAAGCAAAATACTATAAATAAATCTCAGTATTTTAAATTCAGTTCAGAAAAAGTTTTTCCTCCACATCAGACTGAGGCATTGCCCTAAACTCCACAGACGCGTCGTCTGTTGCCATTTAAAATAAAGAAGCGCCACCTTTTTGCCACAGAGGTGTCACCTATGTGCCTCAGAGGCGCTACCTCTGGGCTTTAGTAGGATGAGGCGCTGCCCTTTTTAATCAAGAGGCACCGCCCTTAACAAATAGAGGCGCACACCTCTGTGCCTTAGAGGCGCTATCTCTAGGGCCTTAATGGGCTGAGGCGCCGCCTCTAGCACAGAGGCGTCACCTTCCCTTCTCAACCCAATGTTCAAATTTTAAATTTTCAATAAACTGATCAACAACCAAATCTAATTAAACATTCAAAACTTCAATCAAAACAATGATTCAACGGAAGAAAAATATAGGGCTTTAAAGAAGGAAATCCACTCACCTATGTCGTTGGCTCCTTCCTTCTCCTTCCTGCCTCCTACTTTGTTCACCGAAAGAACAGACAAAGCCGCTCAATTCTTTCTTTCTCTGTTCTCTGAAACTCTTTAGTACCAAAATGGTACCAAAGCCATTTCCTTGGCTTTGTTGGCTTTAGGAGGGTGACTCACCACCTTCCCTCTCCCAGAGCCAACATACTGCTCTTTCATCATCATTTTCATTTTTTTTATTTGTTAGTTTGGACGTTAAAGCCAAACTTCATTTTAGTCCCCGAACTTAATTGTTTTCAATAAATTCCTTTAATCAAACTTATTTTCTATACAATTTAGTCCTATCCAAATATAATATTAAATATTCAGGCACAGACTCGATAATTAATAATTCAAGGGTTCAATTTAAATTATAAGTCACTTTACTTTCTAAGATAATAGTTAATTTGCTAATTTATTGACAACCCTCTATTTAATATACATTTTTATCTAAAACTAACTAATTTTAGTAAAAGATTATGAGTCCAAATAATAATTCAACTATATTAATTATATATATTTTTTAACAAGTAAAAAAGTTAAAATGTGCTTATAATTTTGGGATGAAAGGATTAGTAAATTAATTATAGGACTAATATAAAAAATGGGAGGGGTCAATGCCCTTAATTTCCTTTGTGGCATGGGCGTATTTTTTTTCAATCTTATCTTTGCCCTTTTCATTTTTAGCATGAATTTGGTCCATTTTTGAAAGTTTGGACCTAACTTTCAACGATTTTCATGTTTTTCATTTTTTTTTTCATTTTTTTTATAATTTATTTATTATTTTTGAAGGTAGGTTTAATTTTAGTTGATTTTATATATTTATTTAATTTGTACATTTTAAGTAATTTATTTTTTATTCTAAATAACAATTTTTAAAATTTTGATACTTACTATTATTTAGAATATAAAAATTAGGCTAATTAAATAAAAAATTACCCATAGTCTTCAATAATTATTTTTTTCCATAATTATTTAGAATTTAGATCTAACATTCGTGTCCTGGATTACTGTTCATTAATGTAAATTAAGAATGTGATTACTGTTTCAGTTAATCAAATTTGATGATTTAAGAATTGTTTGCCACTGTTATGAATAGTGATTTGGAGTTTGATTCTTTAGTAATTAAGTCAATAATTGATATCGAATAAGCATGTGGCATGGAATTGATGTTGATAAGAAATTCTATCGTATTGAGATAAACACTTATGCGAACATGTTATAAGACATCAAAGTTTGATGATGTT
>CATIWO010392672.1:0-10440 GCA_949673435.1 Macaranga tanarius
GGTGGAGTGCGCAATTCAGAGGAAGAGGAAGAGGAAGAGGAATTTAATATTGCAATTTGCTGCACATTGTAATTATAAAAGATTGTTTGAAAATTGTGTTTATGTTAATAATTATATATACTTTGGATTTATGAAGGGTGTGCTACTTCCCTTGGTCTTCGTGGGGATGGCGACTAATGAGCAGCATAATAAACATATTGCACGTCATAAGAAAGCATATGCATGGTGTGCTAGTTGAGCATGCGCAGTCGCTTGCATGATGAGATCACTCACATTTTGAGATGAATTTTTAAAATAACTTCAAATGATTTTATAAAAAGAGAAATTCTTATTAACGAGTCAATTTCGTACCGATCGTATTGTACATATTGCTAGTCTAGTCGAACAAGAAACAAATAATAGACAAGACTTGTGAGTTACATGTTTATATGTATACACTTGTGCTTACCTCTAATTTTTACGCATTTTGCACGTATGTACATTGATAAAATTATTCTACAAAACCTACTAATTTTTTTAGAATGTCAACCTTCAATTCTTATCCTATCAAACTCTGAGTTATACATATACATGAGAAGTGCATGCCCTATTGATATTTATATATATATATAGGCATGTCTTTAATTTCTCTATACATAGAAGACAAAATTGTATAATTTACAGGCCAAAAAATAACGTGATCCAAAGTGGAATTTTGATGAATTTAACGTGCCATCCACACCACTTCTGAAGCATTATAAATTTGTATAATTTAGTTAAAAAGAAAAAAATGTGTGCATATATATATTATGCCATGCCTCTTCACGCCCCTCTTCTCTTCTCTTCTCTTCTCTTGTATCTTTTTGTTCACACACCTGTTGATCATTTATCAAGAGCACCTTCCATCCTCAATCCAATCTCTAGAATAATATACATTCTACAAAAGTCTCTGACTCGTGATTATATTGGACTATATTTTAATGCCTTGAAAATTTTTAAAAGGAAAAAAACTGTGTGGAATTTGAATCTTACTTTCTACAATAATTCAATTAGTACGGATTGATGTTTGATAATCATGGTTAGCAACACCAACTAGACCAGCATTTGTAGTAATCTGTCTTAGCATTAATTTTCTTAAAATTCTATGAAAGCCCTTTTTTTTTTTTTTTTGAATAACTACTTATGAATATTACTGCATTAAGAACTCAAAGAATACAGAGGATATAGAAGACAACTTATGATAAGTTTTAACTCTCCATAACGCTCTATGGTATCTGGATATAGGCTACTTGGAGACCCCAGCTTTTCCTTTTGTAAACATATTTTTCTGTTGAAATCATTAGCTAGCCTGCAGAAAATAATTAATCATAAAGTTTAATATATATATATATATCATCTCCTCCACTAATTAATTAATGCTCATTTGTCTTGTGTGGTCATTCCAACAAAAGAACATACACATAAAATAAAATTATGTATGTAAAATGGCTTAAATAAAGAAGTCAATGATATAAAAAAAACTGCTTTATTAGAACACAGTTGCTGTGATGGAGTTGGTGGGGTTGCTAATTAATATGGCATTAATTAAATTAAGATTATAATAAACGATGACTTTGTCATTTGGTTGAGCTAAACAAACTTATCCTAGAATTGCACATGCCAATATGGAATGAATATGCCCACATAAAAACACCTCTACTCCTTCCAAACAACCCTCCCAGTTAATTTTTATCATATATATATATATATATGTGCGTCGACATAGAGATAAGGTTTATTATTTTATTAACCAATGCTGCTTTCGGTTTTTTATTATTATTAATTTTTTTGTCAATTGATTTATATTTTCACACCCTTTTAACAGAACACCAAAATTCTCAAATTAATTCATATGTATATATATATTTTTCTTTATTAATTTTAATAGCTTTGATAATACGATAAGCAAATTTTGATTGTTTATGTATACTTTTTTTGATGTGAAACAAAATTTATATACATTTATGGATTGTATTATTGATTTTAATTTATATTAATTACTCACTTTTTAACTTTTATTTTGCTAAATGTTCAAAGCTAATTTCATTTTTATAATTTCCAATTGTGATTAAGGTTTGTGGTGGGGAATGAATGACCACAAACAATTCGACACATGTTGTTGCCCGACTGGCTAATCCCATTGCTGAGCACATATGTTTCTTTCATCCACCTAACCGTTGTCTTAGATTCCGGTGACTTTGTTTGATAATGCCATTAAAGTTTTCTATTATTATGTTGTTGTATGATATTAAACTAATCAAGAGATGACGATGATGATAACGGTAATGACATTGATAATCATGTTTAGTGTTTTAATTATTTAAGTGTTAAAATAGCCAAAAAGTACATTTGGGTCTTAAAAATTTATTATTTGGAGAAATGCTAGCAATATGTACCTTGTTTTAATTTGGTGGAGGTCATGATGGTACTCATGAGGGGTATAGGTAAGTATTGCAGGATAGGATAAGATTTTATAATCTCTCTTTTTTTTTTTAGGGTTTGCTGGATGCCTACGTATTTTCACTTCTTTAGTGGTTTGCCTATAGTAAAAAAAGTTGTGGAAAGTAAAAGTATGCCTGGTTAGATAAAATATACAAATTAAATAAATTTATATACTAATTAAGCGTATGTTTTCATCTAATTTGAGCTATTAGGTTAGATAAAAGTCTAATTGGTGTATTTCGGACTTATTTTTTTTAGCTTTCATATGAATCATAATTACCGATATTTAAAACAATACAGTCGAATTTTTATATTGAATAAAGGTTCAATTTGTATATTTATAAATCTTTGTTGTTTTTTTTTCAATAATATAAATATCGAAAAAGGTCAAAAAATATTCTATGATTTATTTTTGAAAGTTACATGAGATAATAATGGTGATGAAGGATGAGGTTTCATGGATTTGTATTGAAGGGAAAGATTCTAATTGTTAAAGATAGGATTCCCTTCCTAGACAAGCTCCTCTATTCAATGTCAAAAGAAAAGAAAAGGAAAGAGTAAGTGGGGATAAAACGAAAGAGAGAATAATTTGCACAACACAAGAAAGGATTCCACTTTTGATGCAGCAGTTGTTCATCTTTCTCACTTAATTTTTCTTTTGTGTGTGTGTTTTTGTCATCTAACTTTATGCATGTGGGTCAGCTTTGGAATAACATTGCGTGTCTCTGTGGGCTGTTTTAGCTGCATTTTAGAGAAGAAAGTCTAAAAGAGCAAGCTATGTACATATCATACATAAAGGTAAATACTAATAGACTTTATAATAAGGAGTAAGTTTTTTCTTTTAAATTAGATAAAAATTAAATTCATAAATTGACAAGTAACAGAATTTGAACCTTTTACTCGCTATATTCTTAGAAAAATTTGTCGCAAAACTCTAATTTAAATAAATGGAAATGGACGAAAAGATTAAAACTTGAATTTTTGTCTTTAAAAAATATCATTACAGATAATTTTTAGTTTTTAAACCAATTGAATTTCAAACTTGCTATCTTCTAATTTTTGAAAGCGAGAAGCATAATATAAGAAATTTTTTTTTTTTAATTAAGAAACCACAGAAATGAAAAATAAATCAGAATAAAGCAAAAGGGAAATAAATTAACAGTCAAATGCTGGCTAGGAGTAGTTGCACCGGACATAAACATGCTGGTTATTTAATGGTTTGATGGGCAGCTAAAGTACCTAAAAGAACAATTTGTTTATTGTTAAATGCCATCAGGTAGCCTGCCTTCATCCACAAGGCTTTATATAGTGTAGTTGTCAAGGTTAATTTAAAGGCATGCATCAGATATGTAGAATATTCATGAAAAAAAAAAACAGAGAGAGAGAGAGAGACTGGATCTGTTTGATTGTGCAATGAACATCAGTTGTTGCTTATGAATGTATGAATAATAAAAGTTATATTATCCAATAGGTATGTTTTTATGTCTCCATATATATATAGCTTCAGCTTAAAATAAAAATAATAATAATAAAAAAAGCTAAAGTAATACTTGAGTTGGCAATATTTTCCATATTCTCTGCCACTACTAAATCAAGAGACTCTAATTTAGTTTTTACTTTTAGCTAGACTTAAAACTTTCTTCTTTCTAGCATCAAGAAATTAGGAAATAAGGTAGATGCAAATTCAAATAAAGCAAATTATATATTATTATCTTAAAAGTAAATTATATATATATATATATATATATATATATATATATATATCAACTATAATAATTTGTTGGAAAATAGGATATGAATTCATTTCTAATATCATTTTTAATGATTTTTTTATGAAATTAAGAGCTATTCATTACTATTCGAATATAAAAATAATTATCGCTCACGTTTCATTGCTGGTGTTAACTTAAAAAAATTTGATGTTATCAAAATTTAAATACAAAATCTTTCATTATAGAACATTCTCATATAAAACTTAAGTAAAATTTTACGCCATTAAATTGACCAACCTTTTAAATTTCTTGATACACACGAAAATGTATCTTAATCAAATACATTTTCAATTAAATTCATTTAAAGAGTGGACCATTTATTTTTTAAAGAAAAAATAAATTTAATTCAAATTCACAAGATCCTCATATATAATTAGGCACTCAAAGACTCATGCTTGATTTGGCATCCGTTGGTTGGTCATGTCTGTTTCCACATGCTCAATCAATCTCTGAAAACCAAAAGGTGGTAGTGATGTGTGCAAAGAGGCACTCTTCATCCTGTTCTTGTTTTATTATTTTGAGGCTCAAAATAGAGGAAACTGAGAAGATAGAACCCTATGATAAGGGTGTGATAGAGGTATATAATATATAAGAAAAGAAAAAGGCAAAAGCAACATTAGTTCAGAAACATATGGCTTCATGTCTCGTAGCTATTAGTTACTGATATCACTAATTATACCAACACATATAAAACATATACTATAGGGTTTGCTTAGCCAAGAGCATGTGCTACCTCTATATAATTAAAAAAAATAACAATGACAAACAAACTGCACTATTGGAAGAGCTTGATCCTTAGAATATTTTAATCAAAACAGCCAAAAAGTGAAATTATAAGTTTCTTTGGAATCTCTTTTTATAATGGGTACTTATTTTTCTTCATTAGAATAGTTACTACAAGTGTCATTGACTGGAGGTGGTAGCTTGAGATGACTGCAAACGAACCCCACTCAATGGGGATTCTAATCATTTGAGGCACAAAATTTTTGGAGAAATTAACTAGTGGGCGTTGCTCATAGGTATAATTGGCATTAACTTTAATTTTTGTTTCTTGTTTTTTAAAGAAAATTTCTTTCCATTCTTCTAATTCTTCTTGGTCCATGAGGTGCTTTGTAAGTGGCTTCAAACACATCTCAAAAGACAGGTGGCTGACGCTCGAGAAAAGCCAAATAATAAGGTATTCATGTGTTTTTTTTATAGGTTTGGCCAACTTTTGTTTAGTGTTTTAATAAGTGTATATACATAACAGACAGCCATGATTTCCTCTTTTAAAAAAAATTCATTAATTCAATTCATAATGTGTTGATGATATTATTGTTTGATTAGGAGCTTTTGTCATTAAAAGAATTTCCCAATAAAATGAGCTTCTATAAAACCATAGCATTAATAATGAATTAGGTACTGATAGCGCTAATGTTAATATAATTCATTATCAGAATGTTTGTTTTATAAGGTAAAAATAAATTGGAATGCATGGACCATCTCAAAGTGCAGTTTGTGGTTACTTTAGTTTTTATAAAGTAAAATTTACTTGTTAATAATTGTCATACACTCTCATTAAATAATGATAAATAACGGTAGAATATTCCCTACCTTAAATTATAATTTGAATTCAAGTTTTGTAAATAAAAAAAATAGTTATAGAGAATTTTACCTCTTATGGAGCTACTTAGTTCAAACGTCAAAATACGCAGAAGTTTATATGACTACAGTGTATAGGATACAAATATCAAATTCAAAAACATTTAAAATCTAAAAAATTATATTTCTTTTTCAAAAATTCCAAAATTACCTTTTAAAGAGAATTTAGATTTAGCTGTCTTAATTTCTTGATAAATATTATGCAATAACTAGATGTATATACACATCTGCATTTAATCAAAAGCATTACCTATCTTATTCCTCAAAAAAAAAAAAAAAAAAGCATTAGCTATCTTACAAAAAGTTATAACAACCTTTAGTTTGAAAATCAATCCAAGAAAGTGAAAAAGAAGAGAATAAAACATGTGGGTGTTTGAGAAAATCACATGATCATTTATATAAAAATAAAAATGAAAGACCACCATATAATACCTAATTGCAAACTGCCATGGAACTAAAGGCTTTGAGGTTCTTTAAGTCACTTTCATGGAAGAATATCCAACTCCTAAATGAACCCTAGATGAAATAAAGGTTATAACCCAAAGAAATGATCTGAGCTGTCAGCTTTTGATTGGTCTTGCATTGACAAAAACATATGTGAATGGACTGCACGAAATGGAAGGTGATGAGAGCTTATTCTGTTTGAACTTCATAGATCTGAGTCAGCTGATAACTTTCCTTTGTTAACAAGATAAAGCACTTAAATCATCTAATTAATTAATTAATTAATTATATTTATATAGTAAGGTTTAAAATATATATATATAACTCTAATTTAATTAGTCTCACATGATGAAAGCTTTTAAGATAAATATATATGTAGCATATAGTGCCTTCATATGCATCATTTCTACATCTTCATCATCTTTGTACATGCTCTCTTCTCTTAACAAAACTTTCTACTATGGAAGATGATCAGTTTCCCAAAATGGAAACCTTCATGCACAAGGAATTGCCATCCTATAATTTTCATGGATTGGCAACAGGATCAAGGTATTTTCATGATCCAATCATTTGGGGAGCACAAGTCGATGATCATGAGACTACATGTCGCAAAAACAGCATGAAATCGTCAACGTCACCGTCATCACCTGAAAGACTGTTCTCGAGATCAGATTCTTGTTCTTCAGCTGAAGAGGCTTCAGGTACTAATAATTTTATTAGTAATATTCCCGGATTTGTTGAACAGGATGTTACCAAACAAAACCATGCAAGTTCATTCATGTCAGTATTGAATTCTATCAACCCTTGTGGTGTTTCATTTTCTGATCCTGATGTTAAAGAAAGTTCCAATATTAATCCTGTAAATTTCTTGGAATCTTTTTCAAAAAGCAACCATCAACCTCAAGTATCTGATCATCATCAACAGCCATCTTCTCCATCCAACTACCCGAATCTGACTTTGTTTTTTCAGGAACCTAGCTTGTTACTAGGTCCAATATCATCCAAACAAAAGATTGATTCACTTAGTCATGAGAGTCAAGGAATCTTTGAGCCTATGTTAAAGATTCCTAGCTCTTCTTTTTCCATGCCTCAGCTTGGCCAAATCCATCGCCAATCCAGTGAAGATCAAATGCTCAAAATCAGTGAGACCTGGACAAACTATACTTCAAAAGGTTTTAATGACTACTGGCTTAGCACTACCAAGACACAACCGATGAAATACACAGGTAGAAGGTTGCAGAATCATCACCAAAGGTCCTCTTTATCATCAGTGGCCACGGGGGCATCATTATCGTCATCATCATCAACATCACCAGCAGGAAAGCTGTTTAGAGGTGTGAGACAAAGGCATTGGGGCAAATGGGTGGCGGAGATAAGATTACCAAGAAACAGAACAAGGGTTTGGTTGGGGACATTTGATACAGCAGAAGAAGCTGCCATGGCTTATGATACAGCTGCTTACATGTTACGTGGAGAATATGCACATTTAAATTTTCCAGATCTTAAGCATGAACTAAGAGCAAATTCATTGAATGGAACAACAGCAGCACTTCTTGAAGCAAAGTTACAAGCAATATCAAAAGGCGTATCTTCAGGTCATCAGAACAAGAAGCATAACAACATCAACACAGATCCATCAACAACAACAACAAAAACGACATCAACAATTAATAATAGCATCAAAAGTCATAGTTTAGGCCAAAACCCACCAAGAAAAGAGTGGCAACTTGAGCTGGAAAGCAAAGTAAATGGAAGTGAAGTAGTGACTGAAAATAACAAGAAGGGTCATCCACATCATCATCATCATCATCATCATCATCAAGAAGTTGTTGTTACATCTGATATGGATGCTGTTCAATTAAGTAGAATGCCTTCTTTGGACATGGACATGATCTGGGATGCTTTATTAGTGTCTGATTCATGACATTACTACATATATAAATTTTTACATCTTCTATTATATATGTTCAGATTGCTCCTAGATTTAAATAATGTTTATGTTACTAATTATTTTTCATTTGCTTTTGAAATTTTCTCCTTAATCTTGGTACAGTATTAGTTTTGCTCATAAGTGATCATGTCCACCATGCAATTTAATTTCTTTATTTTCTGCAAGTTGTTCATTTCTGGTGTTGAATAGTTTTCAGTGACATATGATAATTTGTGAGGAAGTTTTGGAATTAGAACTTTAATTACTTTTTTTTTTCTTTTTGACTTTTATTTTTTAATAAAAAAAAGGTAGCAGCCATTGCTAAAGTTAGAGGGTGGACGATACTTTGGGTCATTTTCCTTTGTCCAAAGTCAAAAGGCCAAAATATTGAAAGAAAGAGTCATTGTTGTGGGCTAAGATTTGAGGTAAAAGTTTTTTTTTTTTTTTTTAAATTTGCTTGTGGTTTAAATCTTTTTTAATTTTAATTGTCTTTTTTTTAATAATAATAATTTAAGATATATAATTTTTATATTTTAACGAATTTAACTAAGGCATATGATTATCATCAAAATAAAATTTAAAACATTAACATTGAATTATCGCGTATGAAAGTTACTAAAAATAGCTAAATTCGAAAAAATTAAAAAACGCCGACTAACTTTAATCACCTATCAAACATTAATTATTGAGCCAAGCCAATATTCACTATCATATAATATTTTATTTTATTGATTTTATTGATGGTGATTTTGTAACTTAAAAATATAAAAAATAAATAACCTTTTATTATTAATTGTCAGTAATATTAAATTTTTTCTTCTTAGATTGCCATGGAGAGATTGAAAACTAATTATAATAGGAAATTAGTGAAATTTGTTGGTATTTTTTAACTACTGCCACCGTCAGTATTATGATTATATACTTAAAATATGCTAGCAGTAAAAAATAAAATTTTTAATTTTTTTAAATTTAAAAAAATATATATAATTAAAAACTCAAAACCATAAATTTATTTTTTTACTCATCCCTTAGGATTTTGGTCGGACATTATAGATGGGGAAAGCTCTGTCTGATGATAATGAAGTTTAGTAGACCATTTATTAATTAAAAAAAAAGTATGGATGAGCAAATCTGCTGAAATAATTTATTAAAAAAACAAACAATTAGTTGAGCAAATAAATTGATGTCCATTCACTTCAATTCAAACTGATGTTACCACCAGCCTCCATTTATCTATGATTGGTGGAAGAAAAAGATAAATTTTTCTTAAAAAAAGGGCCCAAAATAAAACATGAAATTATCATAATAATTTCAAACTCAACACTAAACTTTAAAGTATAAGGTTTTTATTTATTTATTTATTTATTTTTGCATTCTGCTAATTTTAGTTCAGCCTGCTCCAGCAAACAAGGGGTCTCTTGAATGGATTTTTTAACAACATGAACATCAAGGACGTTATTAGGAAATCAAAGAATTAGAATTAGAGTTCCATTGTATTAATTGAATTTTTTGTTTGTATTTTTTGGGTAAAAAAAAAAAACTATATGTTTGGCATTGGCTATGAATTTCAATTAAAATTGATTTTATGGTGTCACATATTCCCAAAAATCAAAAGCAATATTGTACTATGCCCAAGAAATGAAATACTGAATTCAACTACTTCAGTTTATGATTTTTTTTTTCCCATCAATTTCTGATAAACATTCAAATTCAGATTCAACAAAGCTCTTTGTTTTGTTGTTGATTGTCTCAACATTGCTAAAAGCCAAACTCAAATTGGCCCATATCACTTATTAGAGCCTTTCGGCCCAATGTTATTAGCTCAGAGGAAATAAAAAAGAAAAATTACAAATTTGGTATCTGAACTTTTTGATTTTTTCTATTCGAGTGTCTAACCTTTTTTTTTTTTTTCAATCGAGTGTCTGAACTTTAAAAAATTTTCCAAATGAGTGTATCCGGCCGATCAGAAGCTGAGTGTGCGCTGAGTCAGCAGAAGTGGGCCCCATAATTGCACCAATCAACATCCATGTCACGTCCTTTACGACCAAAAGGAAAAATTACAAATTTGGTGTCTGAACTTTTCAATTTTTTCTATTTAAGTGTCTAATCTTTTTTTTTTTTGCAATCAAGTGTCTGAATTTTAAAAAAATATATCAAGTCAATGTATCTGACCGACCAGAGGGAAACACTATA
>CATIWO010392723.1:0-11456 GCA_949673435.1 Macaranga tanarius
TTAATAGAACACACATATATGTATATATAACTTAATATTAAAAAATTAAATATAAAATATAATTATTTGTATATAAATTAACTAATGTCTATATTAGTAATTAAATATACTATCAGCAACAACTGCTATAAATTTACCAAATACATAATATCGATCAGCTATCAGCTATCAGTCACCAGCTATCAGCTATCAGCCATCAGCAACAGCTGTCAGCTATCAGCAACCGCTAAGCCAAACAGGCCCCAAGTCTCTTTCAGGCCGATTTTAACTTGTGTACTTTATCATAACTCCTTATCCTATTTTAACCTTATCAAGATCCAATAAATTTTTTTTTTTTAGCTCATTACTAATATCAAATGTTGAATTCAAAATCGATGGTTCTGGAAACTATTATGTAAGAAATAATTACCCCTACATAAATTTTCAATCTAAATTTTAAGTGAAATGAACATTTTCAAATTGAATTTAAGAGTAAAAATTGTAGAACATGACAAATTGTGCTGAATTAAGATGGTAGTAGTAATATGAGGAAATATGTGTTTGTGTCCGTTGCTGTCAAAATTACAATGTCAGATCATCGAAAGCATTATTATACTTAAAATCAATCGAAAGCATTCTGCTTCCAAGTGGATACATTTGGAGACAAACCAATGAAAACATGGAAAATGCCCTTATTCTTCTTCTTCTTCTTCTTCTTCGTACAAGTCTTTTCGCACTTTGCTTTTAAAAATAATAATTGATAGTAGGAAAAGTAATGACAACAGTAGCTTTCATTGCTTTTCACCATTTTAACTTTATGTCTTAAAAGTTATTTTGGCTGCAGTACTCATACAACGAGGAACCAAAAAAATAAAATCAAATCAAATTTAAGTGTCGGTCTTGTACTAATGTCAAGTTTGCAATAATTAAACTTTAAGACCGATACTACCAACTTTCTGGCATTTTTTAAAAGAAATGATACTAATTAAATAACTAATCTACGATCGAATGGCCAATTTCTTGGTATTAAGTTCTCCAACCCTCTAATTTATAATGGCAAAATAATAATAATAAGCATGCAGTAGTGTCCATCCAGTCAACAATTGTCTGGATGTGTGTACTGCTACAACAAGTCTTCTAATAAAAAATAATAATAATCCACATGAAATAAATAGAAGAGCCTCCTATCGCGGCTGAAATTTAACCGAAAATTGATTAAAAAAAAAATTTACATATGTAGCAGAAGCTTATTTTAATGTGTATCCCCAAAGGGAAGGCATAAAAAGGAATCTCATGATCTATATTGCCTACTCTAATCAAACATTATCAGTGTTTATATAATTGGCTTAAACCATGCATTGGTATTTTCCAACAACCACTTTGCATTATTTTGTTAAAAAAATACATATATTTAATTGATGATGCAGCAGCCCATCATTTTGTGTTTGCATATACAATCTCTTTCCTGTATATTATGCAATGCATATGTGAAATTTGTTCCATTTGTTTGGATGCAAAATAATGTGCAGATGTGGTGATACATTTAATTTTAAATGAATTTTTCACCTTTCTGTCTTCTTTTATTGCTACTTTCTTCTTTTGTTATATGCATCAAAAGACTCTTTACAATATGATGATGCACCACATACAGGAAATTAAAGGAAAAGTGAAAACTTCATATAATCTAAGATATTCAATGAACCCTCTTCTTATTTTGCTCTTTTTATGCATCAGAAATTTTTGAAAATAAGAAGTTTAGGGGGTATTAATCATAATTTCCATTATTAAAACACAGACAGTCGATCATCATCCGGTCTTGTTAAAACCTAAACTTAATCACAGGACCTTTTTATTTTTTTTGAACTTATCCCACAGGAAATGAATCTGTAAAACAAACAGAGAGAAAGCTAGAAAAAAATTGTTGAGGTGAATGAGGGGAGGGGTGTGTGGTTTACAATCAAAACCAGGGGTGACAAAACCAGAATAAAGCATCCAAAGTGCTTCCTACCTTATGCAACTTGCAGAAAAGTTGCTGCTTTTTTAAAAGAAAAGTGGGGCATTTTTGTCATTTATCAAAGAAATGTTTTAATTTTTTTTAAAAAATTGTTCATATTGCCTTGTATTTGTTTGTCTAGTGGGGGGACCATGAATAATATGTGCAATCAATGTAATGGGGCACTAGGCTTTTCATCAAATATTGCATTGCATAAACAACAAAGATGTTAGTGCCAACAATTAACAGCAGCAACAACAACAAAAGTAAGGGGACAAACAGCAACAAGAAAAGGGTTCCAACAACAACAAAAATAAAAATAAAAATCCAACTGCAACAGGAAAATGAAACTTTCCATGTTGTCATTTGTGGGTTGTGGACTGACATTCTATGAAATCTGATAATTTCTGAAGCAATATTGAATTCAATCATTTAGAGAATGGAGATGGTGGCCAAGACAATATGTTGGTGGACACAGCTGTCTGATATGCTCTAAATTGCATTACAGACATCTGCCATTATATAAATTTCCTGTTTGCATTGCAAGAAAGCTGGAAGGTAGCACAAACTGAAAAGGTATGAAGTTCTTGCATTGTGCAGGAAAAACAAAAAAGGACTATTCCACACTAATCTGAAGCATCAGAGAGTTTCCTCAATATTCAAATAAGGTTTCAATGCCACACTAATAACATAATTCTAATCTTTTCAGTTATTATATATCATATATTCTGCTATGCGAATAATTAGAGGGAAGGGAAGATTCTTGCTGTGAACTATTTCCTTAAAAAATTAAGATGACTAATATCACCAACACAAATAGGAGAATCTTCAAGAGCTTTAGGAGCAATGGAGAATTTGTTTTATAATCTGTTCTTGATTTAACTAAGAGCTTTGAAAATCCAGCACCGCCTAGAAAACAGTTAGATTCTCTTTTAAAGAAGCCACAGGAGAGCACTTGTCGCATCGAATTTTGTGCTCAAAAGAATAATAAAACCATGATTCTGCTAGTCACTAGTTGAAAGAGTGTGAAGAAATTGACACCTTGGTTAGAAAGATTTATAGCCCTAGACAAGCCAATAAACCACAGTTACATGAATTTTTTTTATTTATTTAGTTACAAACACATCTTAAAGAATCTTCTTCCACTACACTTTGCAATCTTGAATTAGAGAACAAAGTGAGGAAAAAAGATAAAGAACACACTGTCAACTCAAGAAGCAGAACAAAGGAAAAAAAAAAAAAAAAGGCAGAATGAAGCATGAGATGCTTGAACTAGTGGCCCTTGGTCTTAAGCTTCAGTCAAGATTTCATTTCCAAATTCAGTCAACTAGTGGAATAGAAATGTTAAAGCCAATGTTTAAAAATGCATAAGAAGTGAGAACGGAAATTTAATTACATCATTTGAGGGAAAAGGAAGGCAACTAATATGACGAAGAAGAATTAGGACAAAGCATGCGATGGCATGGTGCAATGTCCAAATCAATTGCTTCAACTTGGGATACAAGGGGATCATCTCTAGCGCACGGATATGTAACACATGTCAATCGAGGAATTTTTCCTCAATAAATGCTTCATTTTATTCAAAAATCAAGTACATCGGAAAAGAATTCAATCCCATTCCACATTGCAATGGGGTAGGGCAGCTGCATGTACTTCATGCTAGTGACTCAATAATTGAAGTGTGTACCATCTAGTCTCGACTCTTTCAGCCCCATGATCAATTTTTGGATGACTATCATGTAAATGGAAATGTTTCGTGACACGCTCAAGTTCAAACTGAAAAGGCCTTGCTACTGCAATGAATTTCCAAACATACAATCAGGACATTGACCAAAAAATCTAAAAAATATGAGCTTCACATAAATAAGCTTCCTTTCAGGTTCAATGATTCAGTTATGAATATCGAATCACTTGAAACCAACTGATCAGCTTGTAAAAAAGTCTAATAGCTATGGACTAACACAAGTCCTGATTAACATATTCACATAGATCTATGTTTCCATGATATGGCACAGACAAAGCATCCACTAAAACCGAATAACATGTGATGCATCTTAATACCTTTAGAACTCTAAATCCTCCAAGCTCGCTTACTGACGTTGCATTGATTGCATCTGAAAAATCAAATTGTAAGGTCCAAACTGGTATCCTGGAAGGGTTCCTCTAAGTAGATTTTGCTCTTGCAATTTTGGTCCGTATGATGATATCCCACAAAGCGGTGCCATCAACAAATTGCCATTTGCTGGGTTGAAACCTGTAGCTGCTCCTTCATTTTGTGGTTTCCAGTCTAATAATCCTTTGGCCATGCCAGCCATTTTTGTTTGTGGCTGTGATTGCATAGTTGTTGTAGAATGCTCTGGAGATGATGGTTTCTTATTGTCCGGCGAAGGCGAATTGGTATCTGGAAGATTGACAGTAGTGATATCATGGATGCTGGATCTCCTCTTATCCTTGCCTCCTGTACTTTGCCTGATAAAGTACTTCTGAGCATGACTAGCCACCTGAGTTGGTGTCCTAGTGGTCACAAAATTGCGAGAGATATTTCTCCAATCCCCTTTACCATACTTTTGAAGACCCATCAAAAACTGCCTGCAATTCACATCAATATAAAAAAAACACAATCAACTACAAAGACATAAAAATTCAAAAGCTACACAAACACAACTGCATGAAAAAGACATCACTAAGAAACCAATAAAGGATCTCCACAAACATTATCAATTCTACAACTATGATCATATATGTCCATCATAACACCAAGTGCTAATATAGTTCAATTCAATCTCAAACACTTGCTGGCATACTCAAACTAAAATGCAGGATTACAAGTACATTTACCTGTGCTCTTCCTCAGTCCATGGAACACCTTTCTTTCTTTCTTGCTCAGAAGGGCGGGTTGCGGTTGTCCTCTTACCACCAGGAGTATAGTAATGCTTAAAGCCATCATATCCCTGATTATTATCAACCCACTCTAATGTAAAAGAATCACTAGTGCTACCATAGCCAGGAATTGGAATCAAGCCTGCCTCTATGTCACTAACATCCTCTTCCAATTCTCTATACTGTTTGATTACATCACCTACAGTCTTTCCTGGGATCAAGGCAGCTACTTTCTGCCATCTATCAGGCTCATCTTTATCAAACAAAGCTAAAGCATTCTCAAACCTCTTGTTCTCTTCAGGAGTCCATTTTGTTCCTCTAGTTTCTTGAAATAACCAGTTTGAATTCTCAAGATATGAAGATGGAGACAGAATTTCAATTCCTCGATTCATAGTTACAATATACACTTCAAGCAAATAGCTAGCATAGCATAGATATATGCTACTTATACAACAACAACAAAAAACACAGCTGAGGTTTTGTTCTTTTCTCTCCCTTTGAATTCAAAAGGAGAGAAAATTTACAGACAGGAAATGCAGTAGAAGAGAAGAGAAGTGGAGAATTGTTTTTATGAGCAAAAGAGTTATTACAAATCAAAGAAGAAGCATTTGAATAGAATATGAAGTAACTTTCTTTACACAGCACAAATTGAGGAATCTATATATATATATATATATATATAAAGAAAAAGGTACAAACTTTCCAGAACCCAAGGAAAATTCAAGAAAAACAATAACCAAAAAAAAAAAAACAAAAGTAGATCTTAATTTTTATAGATATGAAATGAAAATGAAAACCCAAATTACAATTCAATAATTTGATCCTAAAAAAACCCACAAACAGAGTTCAGGAAAGTAGAAGTAAAGATATCAAATTTTCATAAAGAAAACAACACTTGGTCATAAATTTTACAACTTTGAATTGGAAGATTTGCTTCTACATGAAATTAAAAAAAAAAAAAAATACTAAAAGCCCATGAAAAAAGAGCAAGACCCAATTAGAAAAACAGAGAACAAAGGATTCAAGTAGAAGAAAGTGGCAAAGAAATTAAAATTTTATGCTTTTTCCCTACCAGTGATTTCCTCTAAGCTAAATTCAAAAAGAAAAAAAAAGAAGCAAAGCAAAAAATGAGTGTAAAAAGAAGTGAATATAATATAAATATGGCAGGCACAGCTCCTGGCTGTTGCTTCTAGTTGCAAAGAGAGGATCTATAGAACAGGGGGATGAGCAGAGAAAAAAGGAGAGTGAAAAGGGAGTAGTCAATTGTGTTGAGTTGTGATTGGTTGATATTGGGTTTGTGGGCGCTGCAGCCAAAGAAATAAAAAAAGTTCCCTTAATTATAGAGAAGAAAGAAAAAAAAAAGAGTGGCCCATTACAAAGTGTGAATTGTAATTTGATTGGGTATAGATGGCTGGAAAAAGGCAGTTATGGGTATTTTTGTAATTTTGTTTTATATATGTACAAATAAACATAATAAAAGGTACCAACTTTGACAATGTTTTTTTTTTTTTTTTTTTTTTTTTTTTTTTTTTTTTTTTGTCAAATAATGCCTCTTTTTGGACTTTTACTGCAGTGTAAATGTTTATACCGGTACAAATAAAATTACAACCGTTAGATTAGTTTTTATTTAATTATAACTATTGATTATCTTAGTGTATCAATACCTGTAAAATATATCAATGGTTACAATTAAATGACAATTAATCTAACGGCTAATAGTTTCATTTGTACCGGTGTAAATATTTACACAGTAAAATAACTCATCTTTTTGGTGTTTCAAAAAAATTAATAATAATACTTTTTTTTGAAGTATTAGTATGCCTCATTTGCATTCGAGACGGGACTATAAGAGTGGTAAAATTTTTTTAATAACTATTTAATATAACTGCATATATTACTGTTCAAATTCGAAATACTACTTAACTAAAAATAGTTCCTACCAACTAATGCCCATCATTATTAGTTTTGTTTTTCTATATTCAAAAGCACTTCCTTTTTATTCATCTCTTATTAATGCTTGTTACTTTCTCATATCCCATTAAGGTAATAACCTAAATTTAGGTATGGTGCCAAATGTTTATTATAGCCAAGTTGAACCCTCTAAAGCACATTTTGCATAGAATGTTTCTATTCCTAATGAATCTATGTTAATAATTAACCTTATTTATTAAAAGCACTTTATCGATGCATGCAATCCTTTTCATATATAGGGCAACTAATGATCTCCTCCTCCTCCTTCTTACTAATTACTATTAGCATTATTAGGAAGAGAAAACAAATACTAGAATTGCATTTTTCATTTTTAGAGGCTAAATGGCACATGTTTTTTTAGTGTGAACTATTAGTATTCAGAATTCATTGGGCTTTAACTAATCCATTTCGATCCGGGCAGGACCACAAGGACAATAAAGATCTCCTAATAACTATTTAAAATGACTGCGTTCACCAGGACTCGAACTCGAAACTTTAACTTAAATGAGAACAACCTTCTGTCAGTCGATCCACCAGTTGTCGGTGGCACATATTTTTTTTATCCCACTTACAAGTCAATTAACATTATTTTTTATTTTTTAAAACCATAATTTTATATGTAAATTTAATATATTTATATTATTAAATTTTAAAACACTGCTCATGTAAATTAATCATTGAATATCTCCTCTTAACAACTTCAATAACTAAAAATGGATTTGGAATTAAATACATATTAAATTATGTATGTATGACACATTAAAGTAAAGAATACAATTTAATTCAATGAAAAATTTTGAACCAAAATTAACCAAAGTTAATTAAATTCTTTAAATTTTTTTATCAAACTACACTAAATGAAGAAATTTAATTGAATCAAACAGAAATATTTTAATTCGGTTATTTGATTTGCATTTTTCAAAAACGTGTTATCATCATTGTTATATTATTTTTAAATACATTTTATTGATGATAATTTTTTTATAGTATCTATATATGAGTATAAAAATATTTTTCATGATTTTATTAATTTATATTTTATAATATATTAAATATAATTTAAATAAAAAAAGTTTAATTTGATTTAGCTAAACGAAGTTTTTAGCCAAAACAAAACTGAAATTATTTCTAATTTTAAAATTTTAACCAAATTGAATAAAAAAATTTTATTTTATTTAATCAAATTATTCCGTTTGTGTTAAACTTTCATATTTTCTTTAGTTTTTTACCTGAATCATACTCTCCCTATACATGCACTTAACTATTAAACTACTAGTAAACTAGCAATACCAAATACAAAATAATAAAACAAATATAACTAAAATAGTTAAATGTTGGTACATGGTATCATGGTTGGAGTTGCAGTGGAGACAAAAAATTTATGAAGCTCCATTATATTTTACTCTTATCATGGAAAATGAAGAAAATATAGCATGTTGAAGATTTAATTAGCTAGGATATATAGTTAAAAGATATTACATATACAATTCGTAAACTAACTAGCTAGCCAATGTAGCTATTTATTATGTAATGTGCATGTGCATGTGCGCGTACACATATATATATATATATATATATATATATATAAAACAGTAAAAAAAAATATTTGGATAAAAAAAGATATAAATAATTTGTCTTTAACCAAACTTAAATAAATAAAAAAAAACACTAGTAGGATGTGTATAAATAAAAATTTGAAATAGAACCACATTATGTATATTATTAGCGATTTGGTTGTGTGAAATTTTGGTTGAAAGTTGGAATCTTTGTGTAGAGGAGTGAGTGCCTTCAGAGCTCATTCCTAAAAATATTGCAAGAATCATTAAAAGCACCACACCACATGATGCGAAGCAAAATTAGGGGGCGATGGGGCTCCACAATTTTAAATGGGGCAGTAATAATTGCATTAAAACCATTACCTACGATAGCTGCACAGCTTCAATTCAACATTTATTATTATTCCCCTTCTACGATGCCCCCATTCATTGTCCATCCTCTATATTGTAGTTGTTGTACCCTTTACGGTCCTTGTCTATACATGTAACTATGTCAGAATCAGCATCCATATATGACTGACTATATTACTCAATTTTAATCTGAAGTATTTATGAGAACATATTGGATCAATGGACTATTGTGTTAAGATAATGAATTTTAAGTTTTGCCTCTCATTTCACTTGTTATCTCTTATTTTCAAAATTTAATATAAATTTTTTTTTACCTATTTTAAATATATTTTGTATAATTGTTGAATTAGTGACATTTAAAGTATAATTAATATTTTTAGTGGCTAAGTATAAAATATGTAAAATATATACTTTACATATGAGTTTAGACAAAAATTTTATATTTAGAATAATGTTAGAGTACTCTAATTTTATTTTATTTTTATTTAAATGTCTTATTATGGTGGTGTGCATTTTAAAATAAGCATTTGTATATATTTTAAATAACAATTAAATTTTTAATGATGGTTGCACTAAAAAATAGAAGTGGTAAGTAATATGTAGATATTTCGAGTTGTGAAAGTTTATAAACTCTAAATTCTACTAATTTCAATGTTCAATCTCCCACCTTTTTCAAAATTTAATTTATTGGCTCAACTACATTTTTTATCACTTAGATTACAATAAAATGATAGAACTAATAAGTTAGAATTATTAAATAACAAGGCAGCTAACATCATACCAATTCATTGGCACACCAAAAAAAAAAAAGACTAATTTTATGAATTAATTACTGTAATGGGAGGGAATGGGAACATTAACCCTAATTAATTATAATTACAAAATAGAATCTTGGGAGGGAATCTTATCCATTTAGAGCCTAATTAAAAACCCTAATTGGGTTCAATTACTTTTAAGGGTCCATGAAAATGAAGGCAATTTTGACAAAAGTAGAGAAATATATAATACATAACTAAGCCAGCTGTTGTTTAGTGATTGTGTTGTTGGTTTTGTTCATTTGGTCAACTAACATTTGTGCTATTTTGTTTCAAAATGTCAAAATTATTTTCTTTTTGATGTTTTGTGTAATAGTTTATTACCGTCAAACCAAACGTTGAATCCCATATGAATTGACAATCCTCGAGATCCAAATAAATTCCTTAACGCTTCTTATCTTCAAGTGCCTTTTTTAATTAAAAGAAAAATTCATTAGATCAACAGCATATTTTAACACTTAAATTTTAATTTAATAGTCATAAAAGTACCTTAACTTTTCTTTTAACTTCACAGGCATTTGGGCTTGCTTATCTATTGTTTATAGTTAAACATTTGTCGAATGTTAAAGTGTGAAATTCACGCATGCTAACATGGTATATAAATGCCTTGGTTTTCCCATGAATAGCCCAAGTGGCAAAAAATGTATAGAGTGCTTAAACAAGTATTTTTCACACTCATCAAATACCCCCACATTTGAGCCTTTGCTTGTCCTCAAGTAAAACAAGAGAACAACTCATTCATACAAAGAATCAATATCATGAGTAGTTTTTAACTTGAGGAACCATCCTAATCTCCCCTTAATACAAGGTTTAAAAACTGAAAATCAAAGCAACAATTCATAACCAAGAACATAACAATTACCAAGTGAATAGTAAACTCCCCCATTAAATTCATGAAACAACATGATTAACAACCAAGAAAAACAAAAGTAGGCATGAAACACTAACACTCAAATAGTTCTTTCATTATTAGCACTTAAAAGACACATAATTTATTTCTTATAATTTTCCTATTGTAGTATCCCCACCTTTCCATATTACTTAATGTGAATACCTCAATAAAGTCCTTTGGATACTCATACCCTTTATAGAGCATTGGAGTACATGTACGAGTGCGTTTTACGCTCCATCTCGCTTAAGGAACTTATTTATTTACTTATTTATTTTAGATATAGTGCCTATACACATATGAACCACATAAAATATTTAAATCCCTACCAACATCTTTCTCAACTATCAAGCACACTATTTAAATCACTCAATGAAGGAGTAGGCATTAAGTTCATTAAAATTTAAAAATTCTTAATCACAAGTTATTCCTCTAACTTAACAATCTAAACCAAGTATTAAAAGTAGATTAACACACTTACTCAAGAAAAACACACCTAATAATACTAACTCTTAGCACAAATAGGCTCAAAAACTCAAGTGAATGGTCTTTTATTCATGTAATAATAAACTAAAATACAACACACAAAATTAAAAAAAAAATAGAAAAGTAAAAGGGAACGAAAACTCTCATAGTCAGATGCATTTGAAGATGAAGTCTCTGGAACTATGATTTCAATATAAGGTTTCGTCGATGCCTTAGTTCCTTTTCTTTGAGAGATCAACTGTTTCAGCTCCTTTACTTCAGCCATCAGATTTTCCATCCTTGCATCTCTTAGGATCTCATAAACTTCAAACTTGGTGATCACATCCATTATCATGTTACCAAGTGTAACACCCGCCCAAATTATGACATATTTATAATTATTTAAATTGATAAATTGAATTGAGTAAGAAGTATAGAAGGACTAGATTGTAAGGCTAGTAAAGGGCTTGTTTGTAGCAAAAATAAGTTTAAGTGTTGTAGAGTAAGAATAGTGAATCATTAAGGACCAAAGGGGATATTTGGCTATAAATATCACT
>CATIWO010392766.1:0-10439 GCA_949673435.1 Macaranga tanarius
ATAATTAAAATATATATATTTTAATTATTTAATTAAATAAATTGATAAAATCTAAAACCTAAAAAAAACAGGATGAATCCGGCGTGTCATAATTTACAAACTCATATAATATAATATATTTATTTATTTATTTTTGTATAATATAAAAATTATTTAATAATAAAAAATATATATTCTAATTATTTAATTAAATAAATTGACAAAAATCTAAAATCTAAAAAAGAACTGAGTGAACCCGTCATATTATAATTTACAAACCTATAAAATATATTATATTTTTTTATTTTTTATTTTTTTATATAAATAATTGCAGGGGGAAAAAGTGACATTTTGCCCCCCGCGTGACAAAGCTAGGCGTCGCTGTAAGTAATAGCCTAGCTTTTTCCATTAATTAATTTATTAATTATTTAATTATTTATAAAAAAAAGGGGAGGGCAAAATGGTATTTGCCCTCCCCCGAGAGACAAGCTTGGTGTCGCTGTCCGCGACACCAAGCATTACCGTTTTTGTTTTGTTTGCAGTATAGGTTCTACGATGGGCAACAAGAAAACAGAAGAGCCTGGTGGAGAAAGTAAGGCTAAGTCGAGCAAAAAAGAGGGGAAGAAAGAGAAAGTTTCGATTGCAGCTTTGCTTCTTAGCTCAGACGAAAAGCCGGAGAAGCCTAAAAAGGGATCAACCTCGGGCTCTACCAAGACAAAGGCTCCGAAGTTCCTTTTGATGAGGAAGATGATGATATTGACTCTGAAGAAGAGAACCAACAGGTGGGGGCTAAAACAAAGTCGAATAGACAACAAAGGAATGCACAGCGAAGGCTTTTTTTTTCCTCATTGCCTTGTTGATCAAAACGGCAACGTTTTGATTTGTTAGCATAGTCACCAACTTTTTGCCAAGTCTGCGTTCCATATTAGCAACTGCACATACCAATTGAAAATAGGATAAATTAGACACAAGTCAAAAAATTTACGGTCTAAATTGATAATTTTTAAATGAGAGGATTATTTAGAAAATTGACCTATAGTTGTAGATAAAAGGGGACCATTATTCCTAAATTTTTTTAGACTCATTTAAACTCGTGAACAGTTCACGCCAAACTAATCAAAAATCGGCTCGTCTCAGCTTATTTACACCCCTACTATAATTTACACCCAAACTTGAGATATCTACCGATTCAAGGAATTCAAAAATTATATATATCAGGCATGAGAAAAAATTAAGTATGCTATCAGAAAATTACAGGCTAATGCTAATTAATTTAACTGTCACCAAGTTGATGTAAGTGGAACTTTTTTTTTTTAACATTTTAGTTGGAGTGGTTTAATTCTCCATCATAAAAGAGAAGGTAAGGAGGAATGGAGATCAAATTCGACTCTCTATATTGAATGTTTACACTTGAAACATGTGCAAGTGGCATTTGAAATGCACCGTGAATTGACTGAAAATGTGATGCATTTTTGTTCTTTGGACTGCGATGGATGTCACAATTTGCGACATCCATCGCAATATTTTTTTACAATAATACCTCCCATTATACAGGAGGCATTCAAAAATATTTTAAAAAATTTTGGGATAAAAACGTAAAGTGTCGAGGCTTGCGACGTCGCAACCCGCGACGCCAAACGTTTTCCTCGTTCTTTTATGGCCTCACAGGGCCATTATATATCATTTTTGTGCGGCAGCCAATCAAAATCTGTCCATTATAGTTCAGAGAACATGAATCCATCACCCGTATGTTAAGGCTTCACCGAGTTTATGCCATGATCAAGACATAAAGTGCCTAGACCTTATGATAACTAAATTGTTGGGTCACAAAAGAAAGTTGTAAAAGTGAGGGGATATAAATTTAGGACAGTGATACTTGCTGCGCCATATGACAAATAATTTTTTTTTGAAATGATAAAAATATCCTCCATTTTACAAGGAGGAAAGTATATGAGGAGGTAGGGGTGGCCACGGGCCGGTTTCGGCCCGGAACCGAACCGGAACCGGCCCGGTCAAACCCAGAACCGGGCTGAACCGAGGGTGGGACCGGTTCAGGGCCGGTTCCACCATTCTGGAACCGTGAACCGACGGTTTCGGTTCGCAACAGGCCGGTTCAGGTTCGAAACCGGTCGGTTCTGGTTCATTTTATGAAAAAAATAAAATTATGTTAAAAATTCAAAAAATGTAGGTTACAACTCTTTATAAAATTCTACATAATTTTCTCTTACTCGTGGTATATTTTGTTTTCTAAAATAATACAACTTTTTTACAGTGCGTAAAAACCGAACTGAAAAAACTAAAACCGTGAACCAGAACCGGCCGGTTTGAAACCGGCCCGGAACTGGGGTTAAGCCGATTCCAATTCGGTTCTACTTTAGGTCGAACCATGAACCGGCGGTTCCGAACCGGAACTGGCCGGTTCATGAACTGTGGCCACCCCTATGAGGAGGGGTTTAATGATAAAATCACGGAGCACGATAGTACTGTTCACCGTCGCACTCCACGATACATATCTTTATTGATAAATTTATATGTGATGAAACACAATGGGACGATTAAAACTACTCTATTATATGAAAAATCTTCAAGTGAATTCAAAGTCACAAAAGAGTCAATGTGTTCACACTTGGTTAATTAATATTTAACTATTTCTTACACATATATTAAATGTGAATAAAATTTGGGAAATGATAGGTGTCCACCGTGCTGTCCACCGGATGGATAATTACCATCTGGTCTTTCATTTTATATGGGGAGCATTTTATTTCTGGGGTAAAATTGTAATTTGGCGTGATAAATTATATTTTGAACCCTAATTACAGGGACCATATGGTAATTGTCAGGGGCTAAAAAGTAATTGTTCACTCGGGACAGCACTGTAGCTGTCCACCCGGGGACAACAATCATTTCCCATAAAAATTCTACCTTGAAAATATATGGAGTATGAAAAACTTAGAGGTGGAAAAGATTCATACATTTAATGCCTTAAATTTTTGAATTAAAAGGGAGTGTCTAGCACAGTTCACGAATATGTGTATGGTTCTCGTAGGTTTATGGATTATTTTCCAAATTAAAGTCATAAGGCCAGTAATAATCACACACGGGACAAACGATTAACTTGTCAAACTCGTCTTTAATGCCCTCAACAGCCCCATCTACTAAACTTTATTGAAATACTATGATAATTTTTTTGTGCTTTCTAGTACTCATCCTGAGCTAGCTTCTCTACATCCATATCGAAATGGAGACCAACTCCAGAGTCAATGCCAACAGCACCAATGAAGCGGTGGCAAGCAACATCAACGCTAAGGATCAGAGCTTCAGAAGACTGAGTTCATTTGAGATGATACTTCGGATTCTGGTGTTTCTCCTCACGTTGACAGCTTCTATATTAGTTGCTACTAATAAAGAAACTAAGACTATTACTGTCAACATTTTCCAGACATTGCAGGTTCCTGTCCATGCTAAGTGGCAGTATATGTCTGCATTTGTGTAAGTCTTCTTACTCTCCATGATCTATATCTTATATTTTTTAATGTACTATACAGTGTTTAAACCTCTCCATGACTCCATCTAGTAGTTTAAGCTTCTGGGTCGAGGGCTTATTCGTTGACTGACCTGATTTTTTCTGCTCTACTATCTTTATTAGGTTCTTCCTGATAGCAAACATCATAGCTTGTGCATATGCAGTAGCATCATTAATATATTCCATATTTGCTGGAGGCAAAAGAAGCAAAATAATACTAGCTATAGTACTTTTAGACATGACGATAGCAGAGTTGCTCTTTTCTGCAAATGGGGCTACAGCTGCTGTAGGAGTAATTGGCCGCTACGGAAACTCGCATACGCATTGGAACAAGGTCTGCAATGTGTTCTCTGCCTATTGTGACCGCATGATTGCTGCTCTTGTATTGTCTCTTCTTGCAGCAGTTGTATTTTTCTGCATCGTGGTTCTGGCTGTTTTTAACCTCTACAAACAGTCGAACAGTTAGATATATGTAATTATCAGATCATTCAGGTGAAGTAGAGAACAGGCTTGGCGTACGTAGTAGGTATTTATCATAAATAAGAGTAGCTCTATTAGTAAGTTCTTGCTTTGTACTAATGCCATATAAGTAGTCAAAATATTATTTATTTTTCCTCTATAGAACTAATTTTGATGAAGAGCACAAGATTCACAAGAGTGAACAATTTTGATGTTTCTTTGACATATATGTAATGCTACAAGCCTACACTATATACACATCTTCATTACCAATTTTGTGATACACAGAAACAATGCCTAGCTAGCTATTTTACATTGTTCCTGAAGGTACACATTATCGAAGAATTTAGTTTCAATTGACTATCATAATACACAATAGACAAATAATATTGCAGAAAAAATAAGCATTCTATACAATATGTCATAAGCTAACAATCATATCATTTGCGGCAGTCTCTCAGCTATCCGTCCTAGCAAAATGTCCAGCAGTGTTTCTTGTACTGTTTCCTATTGTAATCTACACCCAAACTTGAGATATCTGCAGTTTCAAGGAATTAAAAGATAGTATATATCAGGCATGAGAACAAAAATTAAGTATGCTATCAGCAAATTTACAGGCTAATGTTAATTAATTTAACTGTCACCAAGCTGATGCAAGTGGCATTTGAAATGCGCTGAGTGTCGATAAATTGACAGAAATGTGACGCATTTATGTTCTTTTGTGGCCTCACAGTCACAGGGCCTTCCAATGCACGTAATGTAGTGGTGCAAGAACTATTCCATACCATTATTTTAGAGATCCATCTTTGCAAAACGTCCCTTAATTCTTGTTCTGCTTTCTGCTCGAACCTTCCTTGATTCGTACCTAATGTGCTTATCGTACCTATTGTTTTTTTGACAAAAAAAATGTTAGTTCAGATCATGTTTCCTGATGATTCAATATTCTCCTCCACTATATGCAACCTACAATTTGATCAGTCTTTAACACTAATTTCACATCAAAATTCTTAACATTTTCAACATATGCAGCAGGATCTCCCATTAATCAAAGACTGATTACTGACATAGCCTAGCATTTTACTTATCAATCATGATTGTTGTTCAATTCAATTAGTCTTGGGAATCTTGGAGATTGGACTTTGGGAAATCATATTTATAGAACAAACGTTAAGCAATACCTTCTTGTTTTCCTCTTCTCCTTGTAACGTGAGATTGCAGAGTCCCTCTCCTGGCTGTTTATCTCATGAGAGGAAACCTTAGGGAACACTGATATCATTGCAGTAGGGAGAGGATGCTGTGGTTCCACTTCATGACTACCATTAGCGTAACTTACACTGCCATCAATGTTAGACTGCTTGTCAGGAACAACAGGGCCTTCTTCCAAGTTGCTTCTTGGTAATGCAGAAGCAACAGAAGCTTGATTTCCAGCCTCACCACCATCACTCAGCCATTGAATTATATTTTCCTACACAGAGGGGAAAACAGATTACCCCTTTTTAATTATTTCAGTTAAGGCATGATTGACACTAAACCATGGAAGCTAAACTGAAAGAACCAAGGACAGAAGCAGCTCTCTACTGAATTGGCTGTCAATTACAAATATAAAACTAAAGTACTCAAGCCAATCTAATTAACATGTCAATTCCGAGCATCCAGAGTGTAAAAGGAACAAAGAAAATTACAATACCTTGGTTAGTTGAGGACATACTTTAATATGAACTCTTATCTAAACCCCAATGAAGGTTGTGTGGATGCATATTCATTACGTAGGAAATTACCGTAGCAGCTTTTGTCCTGATCCTATATCATAACTCTAAGATGCAGTTTTTTGGCTGTGCTGTGTCTATAACGTGACATGCAAACTTGAACCAGAATAAATGCCACAAACATCAGTTCGTTATATCTTCCATGTAAAGAGAAGAAATGTGGTTCTGTTAGTATTTTTACAAAAATTTCTATGGTACTAGAACTCATGGCAGAGTGATTCAGCTCATCTACACATGAAATTTATTCTTGGAAAATAGCATTAGTGAATCAGGTCATTTTGAATAGCCTTTATAAGGTTAGATGGCTTAGAATAGCAAGATGAGGTGTACAGGATGTTGAACTATGTTTCATCCTTGTAAGTACACACTACCGAGCGCTTAGGTTACACGCAATGCTCCCAATATACACCAACTCATGCAACCATTTTACTGTTATAAAAATGGCATGGCACCCAGTTCAAGATAGAAATATATCCCACATCCATATGCAAAATTCTTGTTGTATATAAAAACATAGAACATAGAAAACATGGAAGTTCATTTTCAGGACAACAGAAGGAAAATAAGCAAACTACCTCACAAGAAGGCAATGAGATTGGCCGAGCATCAGGTTCACAACCTGTATGCAAATTTCTTGTTTGTATATTTTGTCCAGCAGCTGACTGGTACATATAAACAGGTTCATTGTCTACATTTTCACAATTTGAGTCAGGTACCAACCCTTCTAGTTCTCGAAGCTGGCAGAGAATTTCTTCCTTGTGTTGTCCGCAAGCAGCATTACGATTCTGATTCAAGAATGATGTCCTGATTCAAGTCAAAATCACAATAATCTCTGGAAAATATCATATATCACACGAACATATCCACATGCCAAAATCTTTGCTTTTATGAGAAGTCTAAAAATGCAAGAGCTCAGTTCAACTGATTTCTATTCAGTCAATTTTCATGTTTGAAAGGTCATATTAGCTAGAATTCAATTCTTTCAACCTCAAAAAGCCATGGCATTTGAAAAATAAAACCATCCCTAAATTTAATGATTTTGAAGTGAACTGAATTGAATCCTTACACATGATAGATTCTAAATAAGGCCTAATTATTGCCAAAGAAAGCAGTATTTTTACATACAGAAACAGAGTAAACAATACAAATACAGGCAAAGCTAGAAACTTCATAACATAAAATTCACAACTAAAAATTAATAAGCTGAACCCAAACCAAAACAAAACCAATATATTTAAATCAAAATTCAGAAAAAGGAGCATAATATCTAAAAGAATAAAATACCAAAAACAACAAAAGAAGCTAAAAAGAACTTGCCTTTGGCAAAGGAGGCACACCCAAAGCCTGGAAATTTGGACCTGAATCACAGGAAACTATCAAATCATCAATGCTAATAACAGCAGGACTATCCCAAATCAACAAATCCGAATACCCATCTCCAAAATCATACCCATCAAGCCCAGAGCTCACTGGTCCATCACTCTCTCCGTTAGAAAACAGAGCTTTCTTATCTTTCTTATCACCAAGATCTTCGAATCCCCAAATACTAACAAAATCACTCACTGAAGGAAACCCATTAAACCCTTCAATTGGCCTTCGATTATGCACAGAAGAGAAAGAAAGATTGTGTCTTTCCCAGTCACAATTTTGGCAAAAAACAGATTGCTCTGTTTCACAGAAGATTGAAGCAGGGGATGCATCACAAGAATCACATAACAAAGAGCGAGTATGCTTAGAAAATAACTGATTTGTAGAGTGAACTTCACGGTCACAAGATATACAGAGCTTAGCAGAGTCAGCTCTGCAATAAAGAAGAGCTTTAGTGTCATTACAGTAATCACAGAGTCGCTTTTGCTGCTGCTGTTCTTGGGATTTCTTCATGGTTTCTTGCTGGTTTGGTGCTCTACAAGAATCACTCATTACCTTAAACTTATCTAATCTTTTAAACACTAATAATAATAATCTGTTAAAGATCTGTTTATGTTCTTTTTTTTCCTGTCCAATAAAACAGAGCCGTAACATAATAGCCTTAAAATGGTGCTAGTGGCATTTTATTTTTATGTGTGAATATAGACTATATTGTGGGGCAAAAAAGGATATAAAAATCTTATCATTTCTTATTGTGCAAGAAGTGTGTTCTTGATTTTTCTTTGTTTGTTGTTAGTTTTTTTTTTTTTTTTTTGGCATTTATGTACACTTTTTGTTATTATTAATTTATTCTCATTTTGTAATTATGCTTTCACATCATTCATTAATGAATTGGGACCATCCACACAATCAATAAAAAAAACCACTGTAGCCAAATTCAAGGCTAAAGACCCAGCAGTTGTTGAATTTTCAACTGTTGCTAGGCTTAAATGTCCTTGCCCACCACAAGGTTTGAGAAGTTTTCTCAAAGCAAAACATGATTAATTACTCTAATCTGACAAAAAATTATATGACAGATTTTTTAACATAGATTTATAGGTGAATATAGTGTTGCTTCTCTTTTTATGAATAAAAAAAATTCATTCATATATATATATATATATATATATATATATATATATATTGTTCAATTTTCAAATTAAAAAAATAGATCTTAAAGAAAACAATATGTTCATATTATTTTTACTACATGCATAAGCAAGAGCAATAATTGAACTTGATTAGTGCTTAAAAGTATGGTAGGATTTCGTTATATGAATTGGTAAAAATTGAAATAGGTGCAAAAAATGTGCTGTGCTTTCTGTATACATTATGTGAGCTTTTAATGACACAGCCAACAGCCAGCCAGAAGAGATGAATGAAAGGGACATTTAAAAGGAAGAGATCTATAGAAGATTTTTCCCTTTCAACCACTTTTCTTGCATATGAAATCACATTGTATATCCACAAATTTCCTTCACTGGAGATTGTGCTAGAAACTGCCTTGGCTTTTCTCGACAGGAGAGGAGGCAAAATTTTTTTTTCCATTGCCCATATTTTTCCCACAAAGCAAACCTAATAGAAACTAATTAATTAGGATAGCTCACAATCACATGTGGTTCATATCACAAGTCCAACCTATTAATATCTCAAAGTTGCATACAATTCAACTCTCATGACTCCCCTCCCAAAAGTTTATCCAAGCCCCCACTTTAATTTTATACGAATGCGAGTGCACGAGAGCATCTCACTTTGTATAGTCTGCTTCTCCTTTCATTCCAAGGATTTAAAGAAAAATTGCTAACACATACCATAAAGCAAACACACCTTATTTATCTAGATAAGGAAGAACACACAAGTGAAAAGAAAATTGCAAATAAGCTTGAAGCAAACATTTCTCTGTTCTTTTTTCAATTTGAGAGCATAAAAGGTATATGAATACAACAAGAGAATTTGCCAAAATAGAACTACGCCCACTGCAAGCAATTTTAAACACTTGACACTTGACAATGTATATTGCTGATTGTTTAAGCAAGACTGTCATTGACCATCTGGTGTTGAAATCCTCCGGGTATTATATGAGTTGCAGTGACAACACTTTAGCCCGACTATATGAAATGCTACTTTGCTAGTTTGATTGCAGTCGTTGCATAAAATTGAAACCTGAAAATATCAATTCAACTTAGAATGCTGCTTCTGGGTAGTTTGGTTGAAGCACAAAGTGATGGAAAAACTTATGAATGCATGATTATACATATTTAGGTTTATAGAGTGGGGAAATCCATGACATGGTATTAAAGTAACAAATTTCACTGCCCTAATCAAGTAGTTGCAACGCACAAATACTGACAACTTCTTTAAGGAAATTGAGGGGCAAGTTATCATTCATGATCACATATGCAACCTTTCTTGTAAAAGGTTGCATTCTAAATTGATTCTGTAAACAACTCAGCCCAAAGAATACAGAGTATGCGCTTCAGAATAAACTCAAAGGATTCACTCTAGAAGGTTAGTAAAGATTGAAGAACGATTGAAGCTCATATAGGCGCATGATAACTTCTTTTCTTTTTCCTCCTCATAAGAACAAAATACATGACCAGTTTAAATAACTCTGGATACCAGTAGAACTGATACAGAATACTTGTAGTTACATCTAGACCAGGTGAAAAATAACATGAAATTTGTGAGCATTGTGAATGAATAACAGGGGGGGGTGATCATTGCATGTTTGTATAAATTAACAAAAGAAAATATAGATGAAGAAACTACCTCATAACGGTATTCTTCAGGCATTTGAACAGCTTCAATCTATATGAAAGAAACCTCACAATGTTATTGCAGAATTGCTACTTTAAATATGAAAAAACAAAATGCTGAAGAACTACATAATAATCCGCAAAACTAATAAATTGCACAAAAAACAGTAGCACCAACTTTGCGACAGTTGCAACAGTCAATTCAATATTATCAATGAAAAAATATCTAGGCTAACAGAAGTCGTCATTTAAACTTGGGGAAAAAGAATTTGGTACATGCTCAAGTCTACAACAATTCACTGCAGAGTGCTCAAAATAGGTCAAAAAGTCAACAAAATGTCAAGGTCCATAGCTCAAATCTAACATCTCCACCAAGACACACAAGCTCCTTAAATATTACATTTAATGCAATGGGTGCAGGTGAAAACAGGAACATGGCCAAACAGGCACAGAAAAGCACTATGGTGACAACTAGAAGCATGTTTGAACAACAGTTAAATATCAACCCTGGTTCATACATTTTAGATCACCTTTGGCATTGCCATG
>CATIWO010392860.1:0-10927 GCA_949673435.1 Macaranga tanarius
ATTTTTAATCAATTACTCAATTATTTATGTAATTATTGATATCATATTTTAGTAGTAAGTTAATTAATAAGGTAGGAGCTTATATGAAGTCCTATTTTATATCAGCTTGATAATTATGGATAATGGGATACAATAGTAGACAATAAATGGTTGATAACTTTAATCCAACAGGTGAAAATTCAATTAGATTTTAGAGGAATTATGACGTTCAATCAATCAAACCATCTCGCTTTATTAATTTTTAATCAATTACTCAATTATTTATGTAATTATTGATATCATATTTTAGTAGTAAGTTAATTAATAAGGTAGGAGCTTATATGAAGTCCTATTTTATATCAGCTTGACAATTATGGATAATGAAATACAATAGTAGACAAGAAATGGTTGATAACTTTAATCCAACAGGTGAGAATTCAATTAAATTTTAGGGGAATTATGATATTCAATCAATCAAACCATCTAGCTTCAATGACTCAATTATTTATGTAATTATTGATATCATATTTTAGTAGTAAGCTAATTAATAAGGTAGGAGCTTATATGAAGTCTTATTTTTTATCAGCTTGATAATTATGGATAATGGGATACAATAATAGACAATAAATGGTTGATAACTTTAATCCAACAGGTGAAAATTCAATTAGATTTTAGAGGAATTATGATATTCAATCAATCAAACCATCTAGCTTTATTAATTTTTAATCAATTACTCAATTTTTTATGTAATTATTGATATCATATTTTAGTAGTAAGTTAATTAATAAGGTAGGAGCTTATATAAAGTCCTATTTTATATCAGCTTGATAATTATGGATAATGGGATACAATAGTAGACAATAAATGGTTGATAACTTTAATCTAATAGGTGAGAATTCAATTAGATTTTAGAGGAATTATGATATTCAATCATTCAAACCATCTAGCTTTAGTTTTCAAATTCCAACCAATGATATTAGGACAATAAAATAACAGGTCTGTAATGGAATTACTTTCACCATAATTGGTGGTTTAAGGAGATTAATCATCTCACCTCAATTAGCATTAAATGTTAGTAGCCTTCATTTGGTTTGTTTTGCCAGATTTAATGCATAACTATGAAGGTGGAAACAAAAGGGATTTGTGACTTAAATAACAACCTTGTGCATTCAAAGCCAATTTGCATTTAGTGAGGAAAAAAAGAAATGCAGAAGGAATTTCATTAAAGTTCTAGCAAAATACTCTTAAATGAGGAGCAACTTATTCATTTATATTTTGTGAGCTATTGCCCTAGCTAATTATTTCAATAGCATTAAATAGAAAGTGACAAGTAATTTTTGCCAATTTATGAAGCTTTGTTCAATACTAGAATGAAGCAAGAAACTTCCAACCGTAATAAGGGACCAACACATGTGAGTTATTTGTTGCCATTTAGTCATGTATATTTTGATGGATTGGTGGTCATTCTTATATATGTGTAATATGCAAGACGTGAATTAGTCAGTGGATTTTGTTACTAATTTTGAAAATTTAAAGGAGCAAATTAAAGAGATTATGTTAAATAATGCTTCAATGATCAAATAGCAAATACTTCATGAATTGAATTCTATCTGGTGACTGCATTAGGTACCATGCTAGAATCAATGGCATTTATGTTTTTGGTTATTAAGTTCTTGCAAGCTTCATTTGAAGACATAAAGCCTAATAATATACTGCTTACTCCTACAAATGGCACAAGAAAATAAACTTTGTTAACACTTAATGATTCTGTTGAAAAAATTAAGAAATAATTTAAAGACAATGTTAATCATTATATTATCAAGCCACTCATAGAAAAAATATTTCCAACTCCTCATAAAAGGGATAAAAGGGAAATACTAAAAAAAAAATTATTTGGCTCTTGTACGAATTTGCATAAAACATTCAAACCCTTTGATTTAGATAGTGTACTAAACTAAGGGACTAATAAACCATATATTAATACCACTATGGAACCCGAAGATACAATTATCATCGAAGTCTCCTCAGACCATAACACATGCAATGGGAAGAATTCAGCAGAAGTAAAACATAAAAATTTAAATTTAGCATTATTGTTTTTAAGTAATGACTTAGATTTGAATGATGTAGTGAATTATAATTATTAGCTATTCCTTCATACTTATAATTCATTAAAAGCAATAACACTAAATTATGCAAAAAAAAAAACATAGATTGGATTTTGGTTATAGGCTTATATGAAGTATAGACACCAATTGTGCAATTTTCCAATTTTTAAATAATATAATATTATTCTATTGTATTATGCTAAATATTTTATAAGAATATAAATTTATACAAATATGCTAGTTATGTAATTTAATTTTTCAGAGACAAAATATTTTCCTTAAAATAAAGGGAGCCTTAACATAAATTTAAACTATTTCATTAATTTTTAATCAATTACTCAATTACTAATGTAATTATTGATATTATATTTTAGTAGTTAGTTAATTAATAAGGTAGGAGATTATATGAAGTCCTAATTTATATCTGCTTGACAATTATGGATAATGGGATACAATAGTGGACAACAAATAGTTGATATATTTAATGCAATGGGTTAGAATTCAATTAGAATTGAGAGGAATTATGATATTCAATTAATCAAACCACCTAACTTTAGTTTTCACGTTCCACCTAATGATATTGGGACAATAAAATAACATGTCTGTAATGGAACTACTTTCACCATGATTGGCGGTTTGAGGAGATTATCTCCCCTCAATTAGCATTAAATGTTAGTAGCCTTCATTTGGTTTATTTTGCCAGATTCAATGCATAACTATAGACATGAAAACAAAAGGGATTTGTGACTTAAATGACAACTTTGTGCATTTAAAACCAATTTGCTTTGAGTGAGGAAAAAAAGAAATGCAGAAGGCATTTCATTAAAGTCCTAGCAAAATACTCTTAAATGAGGAGCAACTTATTCATTAATATTTTGTGAGTTATTACTCCAGCTAATTATTTCAATAGCATTAAATTAAAAGTGACAAGTAATTTTTGCCAATTTGTGAAGGCTTTGTTCAATACTAGATTGAAGCAAGAAACTTCCAACAATAATGAGAGACCAACACATGTGAGTTATTTGTTATCATTTAGTCATGTATATTTTCATTATTCTTATATATGTGTTTAAATGCAGGACATGAGCTAGTCGGTGGATTTTGTTACTAATTTTACAAATTTAAAGGAGCGAATTAAAGAGATTATATTAAATAGTGCTTCAATGATCAAATAGCAAATACTTCATGAATTGAATTCTATAGGGTGATTGCATTAGGTACCTTGATAGAATCAATGACATTTATGTTTTTGGTTATGAAATTCTTGTAAGCTTCATTTGAGGACGTAAAGCCTAATAATAATATACTGTTTACTCCTATAAATAGCACAAGGAAATAAACTTTGTTAACACTTAATGATTATATTGAAAAAATTAAGAAACAATGAAAATACTATGTTAATCATTATATTAGCAAGCCACTCAAAGAAAAAATATTTCCAACTCCTGATAAAAGGGAAATACTAAAAACAAAATTATTTGTCTCTTGTACAAATTTGCATAAAACATTCAAACTCTTTGATTTAAATAGTGTATTGAAGTAAGGGACTAGTAAACCATATATTAATGCCAATATGAAACTCAAAGATACAATTTTCATTGAAGTCTCCTTAGACCATAACACATGTAATAGGAAGAATTCGACAGAGGTAAGATACAAAAATTTAAATTTAGCATTATTCTTTATAAGTAATGACTTAGATTTGAATGATGTAGTGAAATATAATTATTAGCTATTTTTTCATACTTATAACACATTAAAAGCAACAACAATAAATTATGCACTAAAAAAACATAGATTAGATTTTGGTTATAGGCTTATATGAGGTATAAACACCAATTGTACAATTTTTTCATTTTATAAATAATATAATATTCTTCTATTGTATTATGCTAAATATTTTATAAGAATATAAATGTAGACAAATATGCTAGTTATGTAATTTCATAATTCATTAATATAAATTTAAACTATTTCATTAATTTTTAATCAATTACTCAATTATCAATGTAATTATTGATATTATATTTTAGTAGTTAGTTAGATAATAAGGTAGGAGCTTATATGAAATCCTATTTTATATCAGCTTGACAATTATAGATAATGGGATACAATAGTAGACAACAAATAGTTAATATCTCTAATCCAATGGGTGAGAATTCAATTAGATTTGAGAGGAATTATGATATTCAATCAATCAAACGACCTAGCTTTAGTTTTCATGTTCCACCCAATGATATTATAAAAATAAAATAACATGTTTGTAATGGAATTATTTTCATTACAATTGGCGGTTTGAGAAGATTAATCATCTCGCCTCAATTAGCATTAAATGTTAGTAGCCTTCATTTGGTTTGTTTTGCCAGATTCAACACATAACTATGGAGGTGAAAACAAAAGGGATTTCTGACTTAAATGACAACCTTGGGCATTCAAAGCTAATTTGCATTTAGTGAGGAAAAAAAGAAATGTAGAAGACATTTTATAAAAGTCCTAGCAAAATACTTTTAAATTAGGAGCAACTTATTCATTAATATTTTGTGGGTTATTACCCCAGCTAATTATTTCAATAGCATTAAATTGAAAGTGACAAGCAATTTTTGCCAATTTGTGAAGCTTTGTTCAACACTATAATGAAGTAAGAAACTTCCTACCGTAATGAAGGACTAACACATGTGAGTTATTTGTTATCATTTAGTTATGTATATTTTCATGGATTGGTGGTCATTCTTATATATGTGTAATATGCAGGATATGAACTAGTCTGTGGATTTTGTTACTAATTTTGCAAATTTAAAGGAGCGAATTAAAATACTTGTATTAAATAATGCTTCAATGATCAAAGAGTAAATGCTTCATGAATTGAATTCTATACGGTGACTGCATTATGTACCTTGATAGAATCAATGACATTTATGTTTTTAGTTATAAAGTTCTTGCAAGCTTCATTTGAAGACGAAAAGCCTAATAATATAGTGCTTACTCCTACAAATAGCATAAGGAAATAAACTTTGTTAACACCTAATGATTCTGTTGAAAAAATTAAGAAACAATGCAAAGACTATGTTAATCATTATATTAGCAAGCCACTCATAGAAAAAATATTTTCAACTCCTGATAAAAGGGAAATACTAAAAAGAAAATTATTTATCTCTTATACGAATTTGCATAAAACATTCAAACCCTTTGATTTAGATAGTGTACTGAAGTAAGGGACTAATAAACTATATATTAATGTCAATATGGAACCCAAAGATACAATTATCATTAAAGTCTCCTTAAACCATAACACATGCAATGGGAAGAATTCGATAGAGATAAGATACAAAAATGTAAATTTAGCATTATTCTTTTTATGTAATGATTTAGATTTGAATGATGTAGTGAAATATAAATATTATCTATTCCTTCATACTTATAACATATTAAAAGCAACAACACTAAATTATGCACTAAAAGAATATATATTAAATTTTGGTTATAGGCTTATATGAAGTATAGACACTAATTGTGCAATTTTTCCATTTTATAAATAATATAATATTCTTCTATTGTATTATGATAAATATTTTATAAGAATATAAATTTAGACATATATTTTAGTTATGTAATTTAATAATTCATTTATATAAATTTAAACTATTTCATTAATTTTTAATCAATTACTCAATTATTAATGTAATTATTGATATTATATTTTAGTATCTAGTTAGTCAGTAAGGTAGGAGCTTATATGAAATCCTATTTTATATCAGCTTGACATTATGGATAATGGGATACAATAGTAGATAATAAATAGTTGATATCTTTAATCCAACAGGTGAGAATTCAATTAGATTTGAGAGGAATTATGATATTCAATCAATCAAACCATATAGCTTTAGTTTTCACATTCCACCTAATGATATTAGGACAACAAAATAACATGTCTGTAATGGAATTACTTTCACCACGATTGGCGGTTTGAGGAGATTAATCATCTCACCTTAATTAGCATTAAATGTTAGTGGTCTTCATTTAGTTTGTTTTGCCAGATTCAATGCATAACTATGGAGGTGAAAACAAAAGGGATTTCTGACTTAAATGACAACCTTGGGCATTCAAAGCTAATTTTCATTTAGTGAGGAAAAAAAGAAATGCAAAAGGCATTTTATTAAAGTCCTAGTAAAATACTTTTAATTGAGGAGGAACTTATTCATTAATATTTTGTGGGTTATTTCCCCAGCTAATCATTTCAATAGCATTAAATTGAAAGTGACAAGCAATTTTTGCCAATTTGTGAAGCTTTGTTCAACACTACAATGAAGCAGGAAACTTCCAACCACAATGAAGGACTAACACATGTGAGTTATTTGTTGCCATTTAGTCATGTATATTTTCATGGATTGGTGGTCATTCTTATATGTGTAATATGCAGGACATGAATGAGTCAGTGGATTTTGTTACAAATTTTGCAAATTTAAACGAGCGAATTAAAATAATTGTGTTAAATAATGCTTCAATGATCAAATAGCAAATACTTCATGAATTGAATTCTATCTGGTGACTGCATTAGGTACCTTGATAAAATCAATGACATTTATGTTTTTGGTTATAAAGTTCTTGCAAGCTTTATTTGAAGATGAAAAGCCTAATAATATACTGCTTACTCCTACAAATATCATAAGGAAATAAACTTTATTAACACTTAATGATTCTGTTGAAAAAATTAAGAAACAATGTAAAGACTATATTAATCATTATATTAGCAAGCCACTCATAAAAAAAATATTCCCAACTCCTGATAAAAGGGAAATACTAAAAAGAAAATTATTTGTCTCTTGTACGAATTTGCATAAAACACTCAAACCCTTTGATTTAAATAGTATACTGAAGTAAGGGACTAATAAACTATATATTAATGCCACTATGGAACCCAAAAATATAATTATCATTAAAGTCTCCTTAGACCATAACACATGCAATGGGAAGAATTTGACAGAGGTAAGATGCAAAAATTTAAATTTAGCATTATTCTTTTCAAGTAATGACTTAGATTTGAATGATGTAGTGAAATATAATTATTAGCTATTCCTTCATACTTATAACACATTAAAAGCAACAACACTAAATTTTGCACTAAAAAAATATAAATTAGATTTTGGTTATAGGCTTATATAAAGTATAGACACCAATTGTGTAATTTTTTCATTTTATAAATAATATAATATTCTTCTATTGTATTATACTAAATATTTTATAAGAATATAAATTTAGATAAATAGGTTAGTTATGTAATTTAATAATTCATTAATATAAATTTAAACTATTTCATTAATTTTTAATCAATTACTCAATTATTAATGTAATTATTGATATTATATTTTAGTAGTTAGTTAGTTAATAAGGTAGGAGCTTATATGAAATCCTATTTTATATCAGCTTGACAATTATGGATAATGGGATACACTAATAGATAATAAATAGTTGATATCTTTAATCCAATAGGTAAGAATTCAATTATATTTGAGAGGAATTATGATATTCAATCAATCAAACCATCTAGCTTTAGTTTTTACGTTCCACCCAATAATATTAGGACAATAAAATAACATGTCTGTATTGGAATTACTTTCACCACGATTGGTGGTTTGAGGAGATTAATCATCTCATATCAATTAGTATTAAATGTTAGTAGCCTTCATTTGGTTTGTTTTGCCAGATTCAACACGTAACTATAGAGGTGAAAACAAAAGGGATTTCTGACTTAAATGACAACCTTGGGCATTCAAAGCTAATTTGCATTTAGTGAGGAAAAAAAGAAATGCAAAAGGCATTTCATTAAAGTCCTAGCAAAATACTTTTAAATGAGGAGCAACTTATTAATTAATATTTTGTGAGTTATTGCCCCAGCTAATTGTTTCAATAGCATTAAATTGAAAGTGACAAGCAATTTTTGCCAATTTGTGAAGCTTTATTCAACACTAGAATGAAACAAAAAACTTCCAACCGTAACGGGGGGCTAACATATGTGAGTTATTTGTTGTCATATAGTCATGTATATTTTTAAGGATTGGTGGTCATTCTTATATATGTGTAATATGCAGGACATGAACTAGTCAATGGATTTTGTTACTAATTTTGCAAATTTAAAGGAGCGAATTAAAGTGATTGTGTTAAATAATGCTTTAATGATCAAACAACAAATACTTCATAAATTGAATTCTATCGGGTGACTGCATTTAGTACCCTGATAGAATCAATGACATTTATGTTTTTGGTTATGAAGTTTTTGCAAGCTTCATTTGAGTACGTAAAGCCTAATAATATACTGCTTACTCCTACTGATGAGTCTGAAATATGCATGTGTTAGCACTTTATTTTATTGCATATTTAGTTTATAATTTCATTATTTAGTTAGTTTTTAATTAATTTAGTTAGTTTTGTTATTTTATTTTAATTTAAGTGTTTTTATGTTAAATAGGTAATTTTTGTTTAGTTTTTGGTTATAGGATGCATTTGAGAACAGATGGTGATAGGGCTTAAAGATAAGGATAAGATTGATGCTTAAAGTTGGAAGTCAGTTTCGCACCAGTGCACATGGCCATGCGCACGCCCATATGCCAGTGCATGACTATGCGCTTGCCTATGCCTGAATTGAAGAGGAACCAGTCATAGAACACATGCCCATGCGCATGCCCATGTGCCAGTACACGCCCATGCACACAACCATGCCTGATTTTGCTATTTCAGAGTTATTTTGATGCATGGGCATGTCCAATTGTTGCGTACCCGTGCATAATGATATGGCAGCCAATTAAAAGTGGTTTTTCAGTTAGAGTTTGGATAGATAGAAGCTCATCTTTTAAGCTTATCCTTAAATAGAGTTTGAAAGTATTTAAATGACCTTTTTCATTAGGAAATTAGGTCCTTTAAATAGAACCATTTATTTTTCATTTAGGAAAGGCTAGTTTTTTTAGTTTAGTTCTGGTTTTAGTTTTCTATTCTCTTTATTCTTTAGAATACATTTTCATTTTGTTTTGCTTAGTAGAGGAGATACTTGGCTTGAAGTTAGAAGAGCAAGGCTTCCTTAAATCATTTGGAAGGGGTTTTTCTTGTATCTCACTTTTAATTAATAGTATTATGTTCACAATGGTTTTCAATTTTTGTTTGTTTTCTTTTATCTTTAGCATGAGTAGCTAGATCCTTTTTATGGTTCTTATTCTAAATTGACCATGTGCTTATTGTGATTATTGGTAGGTTACTAGATTTAATTCATTGGTTATTGTTGTGCTTAATGTCATTTTAGGACTGATCACCCTAGAATTGAATTGACATTATAGGCTTAATTGAGAGATAGGTTCTGTAGGAAAAGGAAATGACCTATTGGTTTCTTAGTTAGTTGAGAGAAAATTAAGTGAATCAATATTGATTAAAGGTTGTGTTTAAAATTGGAATTAAAAGGCATTAGATTGGTGAGAGCCTGTGAACTTAGTGTTAATTAATCTCCAATTAATTATAGGTTTATTTGAGAGGAAAATCTATAGTTTCTAAGATCCCTTCAAAATGAATTAGAACTAGTGTAAACCTAATCTTTGAGATGGTCTAATTAAGAATAAGAACCCTAGCTTTTAATATTTGTTTGAATTTGCATTTTACTTTAAGTTGATTTGGTTTTAGTTCTTAAAAAAATCTAAACTTTATTTTGTTGTCTAAACAATCAAATATAGTTAGTATTGCAGTACTCAATCTCCAATCTCTGTGGGACGATATCTTTATTTACTACTTGATACGATTCTGTGCACTTGCAGATTTTATACACATTAAGTTTTTGGCGCCGTTGCTGGGTATTGGCAAGGAATTGATATTGTAAGAAAATTGTGTTGCTTAATTTAGACGTTATTTTTAATTTTTATTTTTAATTTTGGTATTACAGGAGTTTGTATTGGTTAATGCATAATTCACGAAGTGAAAGCAAACAAGGACTTGAATTGATCCCACTTGATCTGGAGTTAGAAAAGACATTTTGTGAGAAAAAGAAACAAACAATCATATCTCGACAATCACCAAGCAAAATGGACATAGAGAATGACCCACCGAGGCAGCAAGTTCTTCAAAATCCTCAGAATAGTTAGAGAACCATGTGAGATTTTGTGAGTCCTAATGTGCAAGGTGATCAGACAGCAACTGTGAGGCCGGCGGTAGCAGCAAATAACTTTGAAATCAAGCCGGTAATAATTCAAATGATTTAAAACTCACCATTCAATGGGCTACCACACGAGGATCCATTTAGTCATATGTCTAGATTCTTAAAGTATTATTCTACCTTCAAAATGAATGGAGTACAACCTAATGCAATCCGGTTGATTTTATTTCCATTTTCCCTAATGGATAGAGCAAATAGATGGTTTATAAGCTTGCCACCTAACTCTATCAACACGTGGCAAGAGATTTACATAGCTTTCTTTAACAAATACTTACCACCTGTAAAGGTGTTGAGGATTAGAAACGAGATTAATTCTTTCTTTCAAAGAGATGATGAAACATTCTATGAGTGTTGGGAAAGATTCAAAGACCTTCAGAAGCAGTTTCCACCTTATTTGATTCCTACATGGGATTTGGTGCAATCATTCTATAAAGGAGTCAATCATGCAGTTAGAGTCAACATTGATACAGTAGCTGGAGGTACTATCATGTCAAAAACACCAGAAGATGCTTTAAATCTCTTTGAAAAAATGGCCAATAAACAAAGCTTGTGGTCTAATGAGAGGACCATTACAAAGAAAGTTGGAGCAATAGAAGTGGACAGTTTAACCATGTTGAATGCAAAGCTTGATGCTCTGACAAAAAAGATGGACAAG
>CATIWO010392901.1:0-10141 GCA_949673435.1 Macaranga tanarius
AAACTTATCTAACATTGTACTAAGGGTAAATATTCAAATAAACAAACACTTTGATCCAAATGAATATATCATTGCCATGGGGATAAATATACAATGTCTATATACATGAATGGCCATAGGGCACATCTACACTAACAAATATATGGTAATTAATTTTGGTATGCTTAATTGATCTTAAAAGAGGCTTTAGGTAAGTTAGATCACTTTACTCTTAATTGTGATTAATGAATTAATTATGAATTAATCTCGTAAATCAAGTGTTGACTAGTAAAATAAATTTGAGCTCTAGTTTATCTTTATTGATTTAATTTAGGTTAATTTGATTCGATAGTTTAATTTCAAATTGTGTGATTTAATTTTTGAAATTTAATTTAGTTTTACTAGCTAAGGAAATTGATTTGTAGCTAGTACTTAGTACCATTTCCTCGTGAGAATGATACTCACTTATCAATGTATTACTTGTCACAATCTGTATACTTACGGAGTTGTGCTAACATTTTATATGAAGCAATGCACTTAAATAAGGACATTCTAGGCAATTCGACAAGACCTATTATGACTTTGACCAGAAAAGGTGTTGATGTTTCATGGGTGAGGTCCTCATATGCTAAAAAACTAGTTATATTATTTTATCAACCATTCTATTAGAAAGCACTTAACCTACCAACATAAAAAAAACTTCATTATTTGTTCAAAAAGTTATCAAAGTTAAAACAATCAAAGTTAAAACAACATATTTAAAAAAAACATAAGAACTAATTACTGCTATAACCATATATAAACCTTCAGTACTATAATTAAAATAAATAATAAACAAAACACATATAAAAGTCCATGAGCTTGAAATATAATATTTGTGGGTCTCTAAGAGTACAATAACACATTAAAAAGTACTAGATATAATAATGTAAATAAATATTGCATGAAATAATAATTAAAACCTAGTATAGCATACCGGGGTCCCCAACTAGAACTACACATGTAAGTTTTCATAAATGTGGCTCATCTGTGCTTTTCAAGGCACTAACTATGACTCAGGATCGTAAAAGGAGGCAAAGCTACACACTTTCGTGTTTAGAGCATTATTTGAGTAAAGGTAGCACCTACAATGCAAAGCTTTCTTTAAAAGGTTGGGTTATTTCCTTTTTGGTGACAACCTTTTTATTTAGGTGTTGGGGTAAAGAAAGGCCCGAAAAAGTATAGGTTGGCTCCTAACTCCATCTTAGCTGGCATCATGCTCTTAAGGAAGTGGATTCCTAGAGTGAACTACTCATTGCTATGTTGCCTCAACTTGCATTTAGTAAGGAGACTTTGATTGAGTAAATTCACCTTCCCAAGAACATAAAGGTCCACCACTACAATATGCATGTCCACCATTATTTGCAATAAAACTAAATCGATTAAAGTAAGAAAAAAGGAATAACATTCTATTAAAACTAAGAAGCAAAGAAATGAACTTTGTTTAACAATGTACAAAGCTAAATATATCTCGAAAGCATAATGGTTATAAAACATAGATTGATTTGGTATGAAGAACAAGGATTAGGGTTGAAGTATACAAAATGCTTCTATTTAGGTTTATGGCTTTTCAATTTAGGGTTAGGGATATTTCCTTTTTTTTGGGATAAAAAGATTAACATTAATCATGGTTAAATGTACATGCATTATCCAAATCTTTACCTTGTTATTGTTTGGGTACTAAACTTTAATTCATCTTTTTTTTTTCAGTTGCCAAATTTATATTTAGATATCATAGGTAAGTCACCTAGTCGAATCTTAATGATGTAGTTCCAAATAAAGAATATTTTAGGAATATCTGCTATGTCATTGTCCACCTCACCTAAATATTAGGACCAAATGCTCCCACCGTCATCAAATTTTAATTTTATTTCAATTTGAATATTTAATTTTAATTTATATCTCTTAAGTACCAAATATTCTATTTAAATGTCATAGATTAATGTCCTAGAGGAGATATAATGACAAAACAATTGGAGTGGGAATATTTTTTAAATATTTATCACGTTATCTTTTACATCATGACCTAATTTATCTAATCAACGTGTCTTAGCAAATTTGGAATAAATTTATATTTTACCCATACTCACTCAAATTTTTCTCTATCCTAATATCATTTGGAATGAGTCTTAATATCATTTGGAGTGATAACTCAGTCATCTCTCATTTCTTTCTTGGTTAAGTTTGCTTTGACTTGCTCTATATTTACCTATTTTTAATAGCTCCTTAATTGTTATCCCACTATTATAAACTAATGGTTTCAACAATGAATTTTTCTTTAGTAAACTTCTTCACCTATTGAATTTTTGGTTTATTTAGATCATAAAATTCATATTTGATAAGACATGCTGAGTAAGTAAATTTAGGTTACGAAATGAAAGATAATGTAACAAATATTTAAAAAATATTCTCTTTGATTGCCATATCATTAAATATGTTTTAGAACTCTGATTTATAATTTTTTAAAGAGAAAGTGTAGTACTAAAAAAATATAAATTAAAATTGAGTACCCAAATTGAAATGAAACTAAAATTTGGTGATCATATGTGCATTTAACTCTATATTGACTTAAGCAGATGGAGGATGATGTGGCAAATATTGTTAGAATATTTTTCACAATTTGCCAAGCTATCAAAATTTGATTAGGTGAGTGACTTATATCTAAAGAGAAATTTGAAAACTGAAAAAAAAATGAGTTGAAGTTTAATACTTAAATTGCAAAACAATGAAAATTTTGGTGCCACTTGTATATTTAATCCACATTAATTGCAGTAGTATCATATCCATGTGTATTAAATTTGATTAAAAACTTCAAAATACCATTGTTTTACATTTTATTTGCATGTTTGCCAACGAAATCTTTGTGCCATATGGATGCATGTTTGTATGTGGCGTAGCTATTATGTCCACGCTCACTTTTACTTTGCCAGAGATTACTATGTACTCTAACAACCTATTAAAAAAATATTTAATGTGAAGATAAATAATAGTTCATGTATTCAATGTATGGCAATAATCGTGCATGGGTAAATCTAAAAAAATGCAGGGAAATATATGGGTTTTTTTTATCATTAGCAATAGTGAGCAAAAATCACTAAAAATTGAAAAATCAAACCGAACTGGTTTGATTTAGTTCAATGTACAAATAAATTTTATTGGGTTTTTAACTTTCAAAACAAAATATGGGAGATTCTTAGGTGACTTTATCTTTTAATTACTTTGCTTTTATTTTATTTTTATCACAATAAGATGAAAGTATTTTTTTTTTATCATCCAATGATGATTATTAATAAAGTGAAATTTATTTTATAAAAACAAAGTAATTATAGAAAGTGCCCAAAATATATTTGGTTTAGTACGGTTTTGATGTAAAAATATGATTAAATAAACTGAACCAAAATCCTAAAAATATTGTCTTTGAAAATATATTTTTTAGGTTAACCTAATATAATTTATCTTTTTGGGGGTATTTTTGATAGGGAAAAGGTGCAAGTATACTCCTAATATTTTGCCCCAGTCGCACATAAACTATTAATGTTTTTTGAGGTGGAAATACATCCATATTATTTTAAAAACCATATATTTAGGCCTTCTTATAAACAACGTTTATTTTTAGCATTAGTAAGGTTCACTATCACTGACATGTATGAAAAATATATTAAACAAATGTGCATTTTCGGCCCTAATGTTTATAACCAAGAGCAAATTGGTCCTTAAAAAAATTCATAAATATTTAAACATAAAATTTTAAAAAATTAAACTCCTCATTTAATAAAAGATGTCAAACAATAGTTTATTTTTCATACTCGTAAAATATATTAATGCTAATATTGCATTAAAAGATTTTACATATAATTTTTTATTCAAATATTTTTTACAAAATTGTATAAATTCATCTTATCACATTTTTAAAAATTAAAAACATTTAAATTAAAAAAGTTATAAAGGATGAGATGGATTTTTTTGTTTAAATATTAAAAAAAAATTTGCAAATGAAATGAGATGAATCTATACAAAATATTTACAAAAATTTGCATAAATTATATTCCATTTTTTAATTTTATATTTTAGTAGATTCTACGACTATGAAAAACAAACTATATTTAGCACTACTATTAAATGAGGAATTTAAATATTTTTCTAAAAAAATTATGATTAAATGTTTATAAAATTTTCTTTAAGGGCAAATTGTTTCTCGCCATAAATATTAGGGGAGAAAATAAATCTTTACCTAATATCTTTTTTTTTTCATACATATTAGAGACAATAAACCCTACTAATACTCGAAATAGATGCTATTTATAAAAAGTTCTAAATGTGTAATTTTCAAACTGATATGAGTGTATTTACATTTCAAAAACATTAATGACTTTTGTATGATTAGGACAAAATATTAAAGGTGTATTTGCTCCTTTTTCTTTTTAGATATTTTTAAAATATTGTTGTGTTACTACTAATTATATTTTTATTCTATTCTCAAAAAGAATTATATTTTTATTCTATCCCAAAATTACAAAAATATAAAACGTCTAAAATTAAAAAAAATCCAATGAGTCCAAACTTATTAAATCGAACTAAAGAGGACCAAAAATTTCAGCTCGATTTAATTTGACTGTTATTGTTAAAGTTCTGTTGGATTATATTTTTAATAATTTCATTTTGAATTGCTTTTTTATATTTTCTCCTGGTCCAAACCAAACTGACGCATACACATCCCTAATGGCCAAAGGTGCATATTGGAAGTCAACGTTTTGCCCTAATTTTACATTGAACTTTTTATTTTTTAGTCAAATTGGAACTTCTTTTTTTTTTTTAAATTAGACCATAGTGGACCTTTTGTGAATATAATTAAGTTTTATAGCTTTCTTTAAATACAATTAAGCTCTACACATAAAAAAATTTTAATTTTAAAGGTTAACAAACAAATAAAATTGATAATTTTTTTGAAAAAACATATATAACTAGGTGTAGCACCCATCCACACTGGCACCCATATCGGACAGATTTACAACCCGGACTGTCCAGCTTGGAGTAACAGCGTAGAAAGGTACCACTTCTAAAAAAGTATCAAACATAACTATCCAGGTTGACTAGTTTACAATACGAGGTTAAAAATATTTATATCGCTCAAACTATGCCTTAAAAATATATATTGAGGTTATTTGTTTATCTGGTATCTTTGTTTGTTTCTTAATAACGATACCAAAATATGTATACATAACATTCGCCAATCATCGCAAAGCATAGATGGCAAGAATATTTATACAATCTCATCGATTAAACACTATTATTGAAAACACACACACACACACACACACACATATATATATATATACAGTATAATATACATGATCAGTGTTCAACGGTGAGGAGAAAACTAAGGGAAAATGGCTATTAAATGTACAAGCATGATACACCAAAAAGATCAAAAAGCCCTATCATCAACCCTAAAAGAAGGTAGTATAACTACCCTAGGATGTACTACCCACATATATACCCAAAAATAGTAGCAACAATCTTAACTCTCAACCCTCTACCGGCAAAAAGAGCATAATGTTAGCAGCATCTGGAAATGGCTAAGTCCAAGTCAAAGTGACCCGAACTCCTATCTATGTCTCATAAGCAATGAAGATGACTATCAGACATCCGTTCAAAAAGTCATCTCACTGTACTAGTGTGGTATTCAACTGCTATGGAGTCTACCGAAACTCGAAAAGATAATTCAGTGTCGGAATCATGTCATATGTAATATAAGATCATCGTCTCGTCACCCTGAACATCTAGAGTCTGGGCCACCCATAGGATCGCCATTATTACTCTATACAGGTATGTACAAATAGCTAAGCTGAAAAGAAAACAATTTTACAAAAGGGAGTCGTAAGTATTTCTATATGAAACACTCAGTGAAAGAACTAAATTAAACACTCCCCGGTAACTGAATAAATAATATTTTAAATGATAACAAAAATAATTTAAAATCAATTAATATAATAGTTAAATAGTAACTATAAACCACAGAGTCAATTAATAATATTGACAACATATAAATCAATTCACATTTAACTCATTGAAACAATATATAATCAAATTATAATTGATTTCTTTAAACAGTATATAATTAGGTTGTTGTCAATGTGGTGGGTACCAATCAGCACATTGAAAGTTCGGGTCAGGTATGCATGCCATAATTATAAATCATACAAGGTAGGCTAAAAGGCTTTCTTAATCATATATCACTATATTCCGGATACAGGAAATAACATGAGTCGATATATCTCGGACACAGTCTTATATCTCAATGAACCTAGCCGTATCCCGGGCACGGTCTTACTGCAACCCTTTAATATTCAATTACTCAAAATCATTCAAATATCATAATTTCTCAAGTCAATCTTAGTCTCAGCCAAAAAATAGTATTATAGAGTTTGTCTCGATAAACAAAAGCATTTCAAATTTAGTTCAATATAAGTTTTCCCTCTAAAAACCATAGAGGTGCCGTCTTAACAGTTCAAAATCAAAGAGACACCACCTTACGGCTACAGAGGCGCCGCCTGTTTACCACAGAGGCACCGCCTGTTTACCACAGAGGCACCACCTCTAGGCTTTAATTAGGCTAGGGCTCTGCCCCTTTAGACCAAGAGGCGGTGCCCCTTTCTAGCAGAGGCACTTGCCTCTATGCCTTAGAGGCGTAGCCTCTCACATAGAGGCGTCGCCTCCTTGCACAGAGGCATCGCCCTTTTATCTTGCAACGGTCATAAATTTGAATTTAAATCAACATTGAACAGAGTTTGATTTTAATCAAACGATCCAAACATTAGCCAAATCACAATTTTAAACAAAATAAAACATAGGGTTTTGAAAAGAATAATTCACTCAACAATGTCGTTGGCTCCCCTTTCTCCCCCTGAGTCTCGGTTGTCCTAACATCGCACCAGAAAAAGCTTTCGATAACCCAAAACTTCCTTCAGCACTTCCCTCCTTTGCTTTGCTTTTCTTTTCTTTTGTTTTTCATTTTGGTACCAAATACAAATATCAAGCCTTCTTGCTTACTTGTTGCAGAGGATGGAGGGTGAGTCATCCTCTCCATCCTCTATGAGCTCTACGCACCTCCGTAATCATCATTTTTTTAATTCTCTCATTTGAGAATTTGGGTTGTTAATGCCAAATTATATTTTAGTCCTTAAACTTAATTGTTTTCATTTAAGTCCTTAAATCAAATTTATTTTCTTTATAGCCTAGTACTATTTAAATATAGTATTAAATATTCAGGCACGAACCTGACACTAGGGGTGTAAAGCTCGACTCATTAAAAGCTCGTTCGAGCTCGTTTGTTAAGTTAAATGAGTTGAGCCCAAACATGATTTTAAGGCTTGTGTGATAAACAAACAGAGGCCAAACATTTTAAAGGTCGGCTCATCAAAGCTCATGAATAGGCCTGTTAATAAGTTCATGAGTCAGCTCCTGAATAGGCTCACGAATAGAAACATTTAGAAAATTCGTGAACAAGCTTGTGAATAGGTTCATTTAGCAAGTTCGTGAATAGATTTTTGAACAAGTTCTTTTAGAAAGCTCATAAATAGACTCGTGAACAAGTTCACGAACATTTATTATAAGTTTTTCTATTAGATAATAGCATTAACTACCTATAATTCAAATTATAAAGTAAATATAATATTTAAAATTATTATAAAATACTCATATATTTTTAAGTAAATATAATATTAATTTAAATTAGCATTTATTTAATGTAACTTAAATTATTAAGTATAATAGAAAACTATATAATTAAATGATAAAGTTATGTAGTTCTGCCAGTAAATTAGTATTAATATTAAGTAAATATAATTTAAATTATTAAATATATTAAAAACTATATATTTTTTATATAAATTAGAATTAGTATAATAAAACTATACAGTAAAAGAGATCGTGAGCTAGCTCGCGAATATGTTCATTTGTTGGTTGGTTTGTTAATAGGCGTGTTTAGTATTGAGTGAATATAATTTAATTTAAATATTAGTATTAAGTATATTAAATATAATATAATTTAATATAAGTGCTAATATTAAGTAAAGGATTTATTACACAAATGGTACCTTAACTTTGCTATATGTTTTATTTTGGTACTAGATTTTTAATTTTTCTTTTTTGTTACTAAAGTTCTATTTTAGTTTCAGGTCAAAGTAACTCGACCATATCCAGTCAAGTGTTATATACATGACAAACGAAGGAAACATATTCTTACTATATTCATCACATGAGCATGTGTCACATTATGTCCTCGAAACTTTAGTTGATAAAATTTAAGATTTATTTAATTCAGTATAATTAAGTATTATTTTGGGTGAATTTTATAATAAAAGGTATAATTACGATAAATCAAGTTAGTGAAGGGTGTAATTAAAAGAAATTAAAAGTATGATAAGGATCAAAGAGGAAATTATAGAAGGATTTAAGCATAAGAGGGAAGGAAAGTAAGGTGCAAATTGGGAATTTATGAAAAAAAAAAAGGAAGTTGCATTTAAAAATGCAAAGAAGGAGGAAGAAGAAGCAGAAACTTTCTACTATAAAAAAAAGCTTAGAGAATGAAAGAAGCTATAGTAGTTAGGGTTTTCCTTTACTAGGTTGTGCATTAAGGAAGGTAAGGTTTTAGTTTCATTTAGAATTGAAGCATTTTATGTTGTGTTCTTGGAGTAGTTCATGAAAATTTTGTTTGATTATAGGTGATCAACAAGTTAAGGGAAGAGCTTAAAGCTTTTAATTACTGGAAACTTAGCGAGTGATCTTCTTGTCACTTTTTCTTCCTCATAATTTAAATTCTCTTGAATTGATGTCATTTTAGTTGATGGTTGGCTTCCTTAATTGAAAGTTAGTATTAAAATGTATAATGTACTTCAAAATCATGCTACAAATGTGTAAAAATGAGTAAAACATGTGTTGTAGTGAGATCTAAAGCATTTTAGTTGAAAATATGTTGATTCTAGGTTGAAATTACATTCTTTCAAGCACAGAATGCATCTGTAGTCCATCAGGCAATGCCTGATCGATCTGGTGATGCCTCAGTACACTAAGGAGGCACCTTAGTGCACTGAGGAGGTGCCTCAGTGCACTAAAGAGGTGCCTCAGAATTGAGGAGGTGCCTTTGTGGCCTGTTCCTATGACCAAATAGACTTAAACGTAAAATTTTATAACCTAATCTTAATTAAAAGCATGTAAACACCCATATAAATACTTAAATCACTAAAATTGACACAAAATGAGTTAAATAAAACCTATTTTATCAAAGATAAAGGGTGATTAAGTTATAGATATATATAACCATATCATTGAGCATATAAAGTAAAATTGGAGTTGGTGTGCATCCTTCACTTTTCCAAAGTAAAGGATAGTATGAAAGATTAATGCTTAATCTTGGTAACTAATGCAAATGATATCAAATTCTAATCAACCTAAATATTATAAGGTTAAAGATTACAAGATTGTTCAATGACAAAGCATGTTAACTTCTAATAAATTTTCAAGTCTTTGACATAGACACTGAATCCATGATAGTTAATAAATCAAATCGAGGAATATCTAAAAAAATAAATGAGATATAAACCAAAGTAAATGACATGTTCCAAACATTTATAGAACTGAACTCTATAAGTTTAAGAAAGTGATATGATTATAATAAACATACGAATGCATATATATATATATATATATTAAGAGTGAGATATATATATGACTATAGTTGAGATTGTGATTGGCCAACTTGATGATAACTGTCTTTGGGACAACGTATGGATTCAATTGTGTTTTTGGGGTGAATCTATTGATGGGAATCATGCTATGCAACACACTAAAGCGGAAGGGTGTGCCAAAAAGGGTGAAATTCAAAAATTTTCACTTGCATAGTTCTTCATCAAATGAAGAATTCCAATCTCCAAGATCCAATTTACAATTAACACATGGCTAAATAAAATACATAAGCATGCATACCACAACCACCTAGAAGTTCAAGTTCAAAGAAACTTACCAAACTTCTTATGGTTGATGTAGACCACAATAATCTACTTATTTGGTATGGAAGATTCAACTCTTGAATCACATGCCCTAGTCACCCAAGTGTGTGACCTCT
>CATIWO010392920.1:0-16993 GCA_949673435.1 Macaranga tanarius
AATATATATATATATATAAGATTGATGAATGACACTGCCGTGAGAATAAAGCAACAGGCAACTATATATCAAACCAATGTGTGACTCGTCTTGCTCATGTTGTGTTGTGTTTTGTGCAAACTCCACGACCACGTTTGAACAAATGCACGTGACTTATGTTTGTTTTCCACCATTCCCGATTTTTCATTTCATGCAAAATATATTACCGTGATTTAATCTCTTTATTAATACTAACAAAATATATCATTATTATTATTATTGACATATTGAAGCCTGGAAGGAGTTATACAATTAGATTACTCAACTTTCAGCTGTTAATTTTTTATCATTTAGTGCAATGTAAACCATATATCTTGAGATAATTTCCATTTTACTCCAAAAGCACAAGTAGAGTTTGTGTTCTAATGGTAAATCATCACAAAATCCTCAAGTCAAACCTGACAAAACCGTTGACATCAAGTGATCTTCTTGATTCCATGCACGAGAAACAACTTCTGCACGATTAGAAGAATCTTGGCACTCAATCTCAAATTTAAGTTGTGGTGTATGCTTCAAATTAAACCAGGGTTATTGTAGCAAACTTCACATAAGTCACAGCCTATTTTCTCCAGAGTCTTTGCATTTGTAGCTCTCTCCCCAATTATTGGAGAGATCTGCGATAAAAAAAAAAAAAAAAAAAAAAAAAAGCTCAAAAAATGTTGTTGGCTTACATTAGTCTGCAGCAAGAAAATGAACAATTGCTAGCTAGATACATTAAAACAACCAGTGTTATATTTTAGTTTGAACAAAATGTAACAGTTCTTAGAAGATCAATTTAGTTTCAACTTAAAAATAACCCAATAATCTCTAGAGAGGTTTGTATAAGCAGTGTATTATAATAGTTTGTCTAAACCACTGGTATCAAGAGCTTACTGAGTTCTAACTAGTCCATTTCAATCTGAAAAGCACCACGAGGACAACAAAAATCTTCCAACAACTAATTTAACGCGACTATATGCATAACAACTGTGTAGATTGACCCAGGAATAATTTTGGACTTTTTAGCTGGACGTTGAATTTGAATAGAACCTGAAATTTGGTTTCATTCAATGTAAGAGGCACAAAGAACTCAATTGAAGCTAAGATTGCAGCATATTAACAAATAAGAACAAATTCAATGACAGCATTAACATGCTCAAGCGCAGTACTTATGCATATGCAACCTGCAATGACCTGAAGATGTTCAAAGTTGCAGAGGGAGGGAGGGAAAGCAAGCTAAAAAATGTAGTAGATAAGCTAGCAACACATGGTGTCTATAGGGACAGAAAGAAAGAATTTTAAGAAAAATCCATTGAGGGCAGGGTTCAATTTGTCATGCAGTGTTTCCCTGCTCAACTGTCTGGCCTACTGGTTGCTCTACTCAACCAAGATTATGCACTGCACTATATTCTATGATCAAAATTTGGTGCAAATCTTACTTACCTGCAAGCATTTCAGAAAGAACATTTTAGATGTTATTTTGGCATTTCACATATTTCATGCTTCAGAGTTCAGCCTAAGTGATAACTATGCTTGTTTCATACAACTATCTTATTAGAGATATTTTAAAATTTAAACTTTATTTATAATCAAATTTTCCCTTTTCTATAGGCCTTTCTGTGGTTAATTTTGTTTAAATCCACAAACGTTTTGGATGATATTCTTTGATTTTTTTATTCAAACAATCTTCTATTCCTTCAATTTTAACAGCACTTATTGCTCAAGTAAAAATTAGTTTCTGAAATTCATAACAAAAATGGAAGAAAATCTTGCACAGAAACAGTCATTTCATTTGAGCAAACCTGTTGGTCTTTTTTGTTTGTGTAAACTTTCTTGTCTGTTTGCATATATTTTCAGAAAATGCTTCTCCAAGAAATGCTCAAGAACTAAACAAACACCTGGAAACCCATTTGCCTGCAAACTTTAGCAAATTTGACAACTAGCAGCTTCTTCCACTGTGGTGAAGATACATATCACAATCACTGCATTAAAAAAAAAAAAAAAAAAAAATGCATCATAGACAAACTTATCTATTTATTTTGCTCAGGTTCTTGACACAGTTTATCGAAATTACCACAACAGGTCGAAAAAGCAGTTTCTTGCATTCAGCACACTGCAAATCAGAGTCCAAAACAGAACGTCAAGTTCAGTTTTGGACCAATCAAATGACGAAAGAAGTCCATGTAAGCCAAAATGCTTTGGACCAGTGGTGATGATACAAAGCCATGTCTTTTGGTGACAATGGGATGCTGTAGAAACAATGAAGCAATACAAAGGGAATGCTATTTAAAACATATTCACCTCCCACTTGTGTCTCCCTCCTCTTACAGGCAACAGCTACATCTTCAAAAGCAAGAAGTGATGCAATTGACACACACTTGGGAAGTTATTATGCAGATGCTGACAAAATGGACAACTGGATTCATGACACTTAGCAATAGGCTACAGAGATAGGAAACAAATTGCTTCACTGAAGTAAAATTTCTCACAATCATGCAGTTCAATGTTTGGCATCCTTACCTAAAACGACTAGCTTGTAAAGCAGGTTCCTGAAACCCAGAAGGAGATCTCTTTGAATGTGCTATGCAACAAATAAAAATACAAAAGATAGCAAATCCTGATTCACTATAACCATGGACCAAAATAACACAAACCTGACATGGTTCCCATAAAAACAAGGGGATTATATTGTGTATACTATAAATTCATACTAGTGACTATGCATTTATCAATGATTTTTCATTTCTTAATACTCCAGCATGCAGCATTGCTACAGCCTGAGCTCACATGACAGAGTTACAAGCTGCAACAAATAATAAAATACAAACTTGACGCTAGCCCAGTTGCTACAGGTCAATAACCTGACAGCATCTAGTTACAAATTTGATAATAAATTAAGCATAGCAAATAACGAAACCGACCAAATGAATGACTAGAGATTTAAATTCAACTGAAAGAGACAAAGATTACATATATTATTAACCTGAGCAAATATCAAGATCCAACCTTGTTATTTTTTTTTTTAAAAATCCTGATTTCAAGATTTTTTTAACCAAAACATAAAGAAAAAGAGCATCAACAATCATTTATATTATAAGATTTATCAAAGAGAAGTAAAGGAAAAGACTTTACAAGCAAACGCAACGCTGAAACTCCTCAGAGAATTCCTCCTCCATCTTCTTCTTCTGAGTCTTTATTATTGTTATTTACTTCTTCCGAAAGGTTTTGGTATTGATTTGGTTCCATATTATCGATTCAGAGAGACAAAGAAGCAAAAGGCTAAGCTCAGAGATGTGCTCCTGCCTGAGGTTGCTTGAACACTATGCGTGGCAATTGGCCACCATAGAGGGAGTCTTATTTGCCGGGAGTTTTAGTTTATACATTTATAATAATAAAATATATCAATTTTGTAATGTAACTCTCCAATGATTAAAAAATGTGGTAGTTGTGTTTGTATTTTTTTTGGCAACGAAAATCTATGATTTGAGCTTAGTTTGTAACTTTGTACAGACACATGCTTCTTTTTCTTTATTTTTTCAACAGAAAAATGCCTACCGGCACATTATTATACAAATATTCTTCAGATCCCATCCCATCCCATGGCCTCTGCTGCATTTTATAGACTGGATTAGCAGAGGCGAGGTCAAAGTGACAAGAATTTTGCCGGTCCCATCCCATGGCCGCCTCTTAAGATCGCGAGATTACAGATGTTAGTGTTAATGGCTAAACTTTTAATCGATTGTAATTTTCAATTGCAAATGATAAAGAAAAAAGTATAACTAAAACAAAGTTATCTTCCCACACTGGTAGAATGCAAGTCCCAGAAGATGTCACACAGATGCTCCTGGTAATAAAACTTGATCAAAAGCATATCAAGCGATTTGCTTCAAGATGTTAAAGTAGGCTACAATTATTTTTGACACTCCAAAAGCAGCCAGATGAACCCAAAGAAGAAACAAATGTGAAAACAGTAATGATACAGTTCCTTGCGCAAAGATTTAACCTAAGGCTCCCCTCCAAGCTCCACCCGCAGGTTGTCATATGGATACACTTTTGGCACCTAGTCAACAAATTCCAAAAATTTCATGAGTCGTCAAGAATGATAAATGCCTATAGAGGCCTAGCTAAAACTGCATTCTGCAGCTCACGCATTAAAAAGGCACAAAAAGAAAGATGCATGATTCCATAATCAATAGATGTGCGCACAAATCACACAAATTTCTAAAGAGAACTGCCTCTGATATTGTATGGAGGGAGACTAAACTCTGCACCAAGGGGCAATCACAACTAAGTTCACAATACATTTACAGGATTACAGTTCAAACACCGAATAATGAAAAAGTTTCAAGTTTCAATTCTCTGATCAAACTTTGGTAGATTCTCTTTCCTGAAACTTCTCACCCATTACTCTACAATATTTTACAGATGAAGTGTTCCAAAGAAGTTCTTACCACCATTAAGTGTCAATTTGTATAAAAATTATTCAACCATACACCTGTCATCTCTTCAAAAGAGTTATCTCCCCAAAGGAGTTATTTCATAACACTAAACTATGTCATGCTATTCAAATCAAATTAAAGCGTCTTGCATATTTCATGTATGCTATTTACTAAATATAGAACTAAATCTTATTGTATGCACAATTATAATCTCAAGTCAATTTTGTTGAAAAAACAGGTCGACGAAATAACAAAGAGAACTTCCATGATTCAAATTGGAATGCTTAAATTGTCTAAGGTTCAAATCTTAATGTTTTATTTAATTGAGGACCTTAATTGTAATAGCAACGTCTAATAGAACATTCTTTTTCCTTTTCAGCCAAAAGCAGTGACAAAGGGATGCATAAAATACACGCATAAAAATTTCAGGAATACTCTCATTTTTTTTTAATTTTCATTTTAAGCAAAGCCTGTTCAGAATCATCATCGTAAATACCATAAGCACAACATAAATATTAAATGGTTTGATTTTCATTAATGAAAATTAAGATAGAAGGAATTGGTTCATGTAGATCTTCCTACAACAATGAGCCAGTGACATTTTCTAGCAAAAAGAGGGGGGCTTACATTACCCTGGATGAGTACATATTTTGATCATGACATGCAACTTGAAAATACACAATATCATATGGCATAGTTAAAGTACATTGCATTATTTGTATTGCGCTTCTTATTAGGAAAATTCTTCCCTTGACCAGGTCCCACTATGGACCAAGAGAAATTGGCACAGTAATTGGTATCACTAGAGAAATTTCACCATCCAAAGGAGAAACTATGAAAAATGTCCTAAGCATATTTTTAGCTTCTGAATTCAGTGGCAGAAAGCAACGAATACAAAGAAATTCCTGCCTAGAAACAGCATGCCGCCATAGAAAACTTGAGTACAAGGAGATGAAAGACAAGCATGCGTAAGGCACATGTTAAGAATCACAACTTAACTCAAAATCCTTAATCCCCTAGGTGTATCCTAAAGAAGATGGAAAAGAAAAACGAGAGATGTGAAGATATATCATGAGGTCATATGAATTTTTTTCAAAAGAAATGATCACAGGGAAGTAAACAATTATGCTAATAGATAGCCTTAGTTCTCAGTCAAACAGAAGTCTTTGATTTGGAGCATGTAACTAGTTTGTCCTTGAAGTTATTTATCTTCACCTATACCAGCCATATCAAACCAAACCAAACAGTGAGATGTAATACACCCAAAACATGAAGGAAATTTCCTTAGAAGAAATATACTTCTTTCATAAATGGTTGTCAGAGTCGTCCATCATTTACTATTTCACGTACCGCATAATTGTCCAAACGCTAATTTCAGCATAAGATGGGTAACATATAAAATGGAACACAAATCGATTAATGCCATAACAATAACAAGAGCATATATATACACATATTGTCCAAATTAACAAAACTTCCCCATTTAGCAATTGATGCCAAAAATGCAACAGCACAAAAAAATCACACAATAACAATAATAATAATAATGGACTGATTTTTGGCTTACATAAGGTATCTTAGATGCTTTATCATTCCACACAGCTAATAATCCAAGTGAAGCAAAAAAGCCTAAACCTCCACATAGCCAAGCCAATGCCTCATACTGTTAACAGCCCCTCCAAACAAAAACAAAATTACAAGTTAGACCCCTAAAAAAATCAGAAAATTAAACAAATTGAATTAAAAAAAAAATGACAATTATTACCTTTCCAACTGTATCCGCAATGCGATCGATACACGGTTCAGGAAACGGCGTTCCGTTGTCCCACGTTAGCTCTTCATTTACTGGAAGCTGCAAAAAAAATAATAACAATAATAAGAAATGAAGATTTTTTTTTCTAGGGGTTAGAAATTTTTGAAGAAGAGAATTTAAGTAATTTATGAGAGTGATGTACGTACAGGTTTGTCAGGGACGATGTGCTTGCCGACGGGAAGGCCCATGCCGGATCGCAGGCGAAGAGAGGAGCCGATTGATCGGTTAACGACGCCGTTTCCTCCCAACACTCTTGACGCCACGCTGCTCAATCTGCTTGCTGCCATTTTTTTCTTCTATTTTTTTTTTTACTCGTTTCTGGATTTCTCTTTGTATCTTTCTCTTCAGGAGATTATGCAATGAATGGATCATAAAATGGGCCCGGCCCATACAGCTTTTGTTTTTTTTTTTATATGGAACAGAATGGCAGAAATTTTATATTTTCCCATATTATTTTACATTATCAAGAATAATAATGGTACCTCATTAAAAAAATTTAAAAAAAAAAAACCAAAAAAAAAAATTTCTAACTCTTGTATGGATATTTTTTATAACTAATTCAAAAAAACCTACCAAAATTGAGGTTTTCAAAATTTCGAATATATTTTAAATTATATAATTAAGACAGTCAACTATTTTATCAAAAAAAAATTTACTTGGTGTATATTTGTATTAGTATCATATACAATACGAAAATAATTATGTATTTATAGCCGAAAGTTGAGTAATTCTTTCAAAATATTAATAGGTCAAGAATTGATTCTTATCTCCCCTTCCCCAAGTTTAAAAAAAAAATTATATGTTTGTAAAAATGCTAATGTTATTTTTTTCAAAAAAAAAAATCAATTTTATGTAGTAAGGTTAGCTAAAAATATTGTTCTACAGAAATACATTTCGGAGAATTATACAATATTTTCATGCAAGCCATTGAAGTATTAAAAAGAAGGGAAAAGGTCCAAATTGGACCCTCTCTTTTTGACCTAGGAACTCATTTTATTTAAAATTAAACCGTATTGGACTTTTTACTAAAAAAAAGTTTACAATGAAGTCTTAAAAACTAAAAAAAAACTTTAATTTTAATGGTTAACTAATGAAAAATTATTTAGACTAACAAATAAAATTGATAAATCTTTTTTAGAACCTCTATATGACCTAATTATAAATTTTTAACATTCTTAAACCTACACATTAATTTTTAAAATTTTCTTTGATTTTTTTTTTTGAAATTTTTTTTAAAAAATTAAAAAATTCTTATGTTGGTTTAAAATTTTAAAATCTTTTTAATATATATACTTTCTAAAAAAAATTATCAATTTTATTTGTTAGTCTAAATAATTTTTCATTAATTAATCGTTAAAATTAAATTTTTCTTTAGTTTTGAAAACTTAATTGTAAAGATTTTTTTAATAAAAGGTGCAATATGATTTAATTTTTTTAAAAAAAATTCCAATTTGGTAAAAAAAAAAAAAAAATCTCAGAATATAATGTACTTCTAGGGCAAAAAGTAAGGTCCAATTTGGACCTTTCCCCTAAAAACAATGCATCTTTAATAATATTCTCCAAAGACCAATATTCTGGAAAAAAAAAATAAAAATCGCAATATCTTTATATTGACTAAAAGCCGCCTCTCAAAACAAGCAATGTCCAATGTCTTGAACAATCTATGTACTTTGTGTTTAATTCTCACAAATGCAACACATTCAAATTGCACCCTGCTACTAAGAGCCTCACTCATGCCCCTTATTACACATCAGGAAAAAAAAAAAAAAATGGAAGTCGGAAAGATTTCAAATCAAAACATTTAAATGGCTTTTCATTTATTTTTTTTCTTAGAGAAACTCCTGCGCCTGAGAATAAGGGGCTGATAGACTTCATATTGAAGGATTTTGAAGCACCAAATGCAACACTTATTTCCAAATCTTCACACATTTATCGTGACTCGCAGATGCAACCATTCCTGTTAGTGGTGATTGCGCCAAAGCCGATATCACACATTCGTGAGCAGGAATAGTCATACACTTGTTCTCAGCCATGTTCCAGAGTTCCAGTGACTTGATGAGATAATAGTCAAAAGGAAAGTGAGAAAACGAAACATCAAACCAGCATTAGTAAGCTATGGAATTTGCACCAGTTGAATAGGTTATCTACAGCTTACAAGCCACAACTATAGCACCATAGAAAAGAAAATATCACCTGGTAGCCTCCTATGACCAAGAGTGTGGAATAGCTTGGATGGAAAACACAGGAATGGAACTTGTTTCCGCTAGAGCTAAGTTCATGAATGCATTCTCCTGATTTCAGTGACCACACTCGGACAGACTCTTGACTAACAGATGCCAAGTATTCTCCATTCGCATCCCAGCAGACAGAGTGTACCTCAGTGGAGTGACCCTGAGAATCAAAGAGGTAATCTTGTATATGAGCTAATGCAATAAAAATATTGTTAAAAAACACGTGTTTTCTTGCTTCCCTGTGACTTTCATGCTTAACACTGATACCTGCAATGAGTGCATCTGCCTGTCGGCCTCAACATCAAAGATGGATACAACATTCTCAGCTGCTGCAGCTAGTAGATGTCCAAGCCTTGGCTGAAATCTAACCTGTGCAGCACCTCCCTGCTCCACCACATGAACGGGGTTTAGAATTGGAAACAAATTTAATTTCCATTACAAAGTCAACCATGAAACTTTTTAAAATCAGCAATCTCAAGGCCAACCTTGGATATGCGGGTGCAAGAATACTGATTGACGTTCCAGAACCGTATCTCATTGTTACCATCACAAGAACAGAAAAGGTCATTCTTCTTAGGATGGAAGTCAAGAGACATTACATGTGAGGTATGCCCAGTATATGTCTGCAAGGAATACCTTGGCTGCAAAAATAATATGCAGTTACTGCCTTTTGTAATGTAGAGCTAACTAATAAACTGATATTTGACGTTTGAACAAAATAGAATAATTTATCCAGCCCCTTTATAACTTTCAAACACATAAGAGAATCTGATATTCTTTCAATAAATTCAGCAAATTTACAAACATGTGGCATCAGGGGTCCCGAAACATAAATTAAAATTGATGTCAGAAGAACTGCATATGATAGAAAATTTACTTCTGCAGCATCCCAGAGTCGAACACTGGTATCAAATGAAGATGTTGCCAACTGAGTTGTATTTGGTCTGAAACGAACGTCAGTAATTATGTGGTTGTGTTCCTCAGGAGTGCATTCTGTTTGCAGAGTTTCCATATTCCAAAGAACAACCTACTGACATAAAACACATGCATCCACATCATCACTTATCCACCAGATCCTAACAATTTTTTCTAGAAATAACCATCCATAGTTCACATGTTAGTTTCTTTATTTGTTCATTTTTTTTCCCAAATTCTAACAAGAAAAGGAGTTGCCAGGGAATTTGAATAAATAATCAACCTAAGTTGCAAACTTTAAAAAGCCATGGTTCTTTTTCCCTTTCATATCTAAACAAGAAATAAAAAGGTTGGTTTTTACAGTGATGGCAAGCTTTCTTCATGTTATTCTCATGAGAACTCAAGAACTTACAAACATTGTAACAAATACTTCCACATGACCTTTAATTATTAAGATCACATGTGATGTTTTTATAAGGAAAGAAGTGAAAATATTATCTTGATTGTACAATATGAATCTCAAGTTGCATATCTATTGCCCACAGTATTTTATTTTCTTGATAATCCCAATATGTCAGCCATATGCATCATCACATTTGTATAGTTTCTTTTATATTATTGGTCCATTCTTAATTCAAAAACCAGCACCACAAGGCAATAAGGGGGCGGGAGCATTATATTGATTGCCCAAGTATAAAGTTAACTGGTTGAACCTAGCTATAGTTAAACGCAAGCAAAAATCAAGTCACTTTCTCATAATTGAAAAAAAAAAGGGACAAAAGATATGGTTACAATGTGGCATACAAAACCAAACAAAATAATGACAATCACCAAGAAAGTTGAGGGCCAGGTTGACACACGTATCTTGCAGTGATATCATTTCTTTCAAGTCTCCTTTTGCTTAATTACAGTTTGGCTTATCTTGAAAGGTAACACTCTATGTTAATAAATTCAAAAAATCTTCCAGAATAAAAAGGGGCACTTTTGGGCTGGATGCTACAATTCAGTGTCACAAACTTCCTATGGTCTAGGGATGAATGCACCAATGTATAGGACAGATCGTAAATAATCAGAGCCGAAGAAGTACCCAATAATTTGACCAAAAAAATTTTACTTAACTGAATGAAGATGTAAATGTCACATGTTTAATCAGATGCTAAAATGGAATATTGAAGTTGCTTGTAAAATCAATGCTTGAATTTTAGTATTGACATCATCATAAAGGCAATATTTCAGTTATTTATTTTTATTGGTTGTGTGTGTGTGTGTTTGGGGGGGGGGGGGCGGTCAGCTTTCGTAAGCAAATTCACCAGTAAAAGATCAAATGACCATTTTTACTATAATCTTTCATACATTGCATTAAAATTGAATTTTGTCAATGCATTATACCTTCTTGTCATGCCCAGCACTGGCCAACAACTTCCCATCTGTAGAGAAATGACAGCAAACAACTTTGCCATTGCTTTTACGTATAGAACCAACTTCGTTGAAGGAGAAACCTGAGACTGCAACCAAAAAAAAAAAAAAGCAGCAGATATCAAACTAGCAATTTGAATAGATAATATTACAGGAAATTGAAACAGCATTTACCCTTGGAAACTTCTGCAGTATGTTCAGAGGGGTTCCTTTTCAATGTGCTAAACAAATTCCCTCCATCTCCATCATCTTGTGAGAGAAAAGATTCAACATTATCTTCCAAGGAACCAACATCTCCAAAATGTTCAATGTCATCCTGCAATAAAATATGAATTTGGAAGCTGACATTACAAGTGACTTGATGTATGAAATCCTCCCCTCCGGGATAGAATAAATCCTAAGTGACTTTGGGGTATCTGAACCACTGGCATTCTTGTTCAGATGCAAATCCGCATTATTTTATGTAAATGTGAATGGATCCTTTATTTTAAGCAATTATTGGCAGTTTGGGTGGTATTTTAAGCACCGGTCACTTTGAAAACATATAGGTTATTTCTCTGGTGATTTATTAGGAGCACATACCAGTTGGTTTGTTGATGATGCAAGACCTCCTGTTGCATCTGTACCATAAATCATCATGCCTTTTGACATGCCACTGACATGCTGCAAATTGCCTGCTGTAGGAATGCCCTCACCAGGAGTATGAGTTGAAGGAGTTGATGGTTGAGAATTAGAAGGGCCTACAGTATTTCCTGTACCAGTACTATTAGCAGGTCCAGAAGATGTAGGACCTTTCCTTTTCCGATTATTCTGTTGCACCATAAACAAGCAAGCATTGTCCATTAATTTTACAAAATATTAAAAGATTCCAAAAGAGAGTTCATCTCACCACTAGTTGATGTATAACTTCATAGATATGTACAGCAATAGATAAAAGGTCCCTTTAAGTAGTTCTTTTAAAAGAGCAAAAATAAAAAGGAAGTTTCCCATAATTTTGCAAACTTAAGCAGGCACAACCTGCGGTTGTTGTGACTGCAAAGGATCTTGTTGTTGAGAGGATGACTGTTGCATCTGTGGCACATTCATCTACTTAAGAAAAATTAACAAAATGAACTTTATGAGCTTGATCCAGATAAAACAACTCAAAATCTGATACTGATATATATTTTCAATGGTTTCAGGAATGAAATCTTACCTTAGATGATGTTGATTGCATTGGAGAACCAATAGATCCATCATTTGCATTTGGTTGGCCATCTTTGGCTTGCAATGTGCCTCTGGGCAATCCTCTAAATTTTCGTGGATCCATGTCTCCATAGATTGGTGAACTAGCAAGATTGCCTTGTGCTTGAACCTGCGCCAAAAGTTGTTGCTGTTGCTGTGGCAAAAGCTGAAATTGACTTGCACCATGTAAAAGAGGCCTTTGAACTTGTGCACCCAAACTTGGTCGAATTTGATCAATCCCCTGTTTAATGTGATAATAATGATTATGTTAGCAAATGAAACCCCAGGTATTTGATGAGCCTCAGCATATAACTTACTGTTAAGGGCCACCCCTTTAATGGAAGACTGCCTACTCCAGCATTTAACCCTGATGATCACAAATCAGACTGAATTAGAAAAATATTCAATGGAAAAATGCCTGACATTGCAAATCAAGAAACCACAACTGCACTAGAATATTTCTAATATTTTGGAAGGAAAGCCAAATCAATTAGTAAACTGGTAGTTCTCCAGCATAGACATTTCAGCACCAGCACATAAATTGAAGCAATGCCAGACTGGATACGTCATTTCTCAGACGGATACAGTTCGAACCAGGGAAGATAGCCTTGAGAAATTGAAGCACCTTTCTAATTATTTACAAGCCTTCAATTGACAAAAGAATTTTTTTCTTTCTCATGACTTGTGCAGACTAGTGCATTAATGTCTAAATGATGCAATGAGAACATGACAAAACTCAAAAATTGAGCATGTACATGCATAATACACTCAAGGCCTTTCTACATCTAATTAGCTTTTCACATTGTTTAAAAAAAAAAAAAAAACTGTTCCTTTCAATTTACAGAGTCACAGAGGTATTTCAAAACAACTAAACATCCAACATATACAGATGTTTACCTAGTTGAAAAACAATTCATGGGGAAAATAGTAAGGAAGAAGATATTGAGGAAGGTTTGAGTAAGTTGTACAGTTTTATTCTAGAAAGATAGACGCCAAAAAATTTAGCAAGTGGAGAATGGGAATAAAAGCAGAAAATCACTTCATAGAAAGTTTCATATAGAGGCATGCTCAATTATTATTGTCTAAATGTCTTACTCTCATCTAGAGGCATGCTCAATTATCCTTGTCTAAGATTCTTACTCTCCATTAGAGGATGATTTATTATACCTGCATTTCCTAATCCAGATTTTGACTGCATGATTCCTTGACCATAAATTGAAGGATCCATAGGCATAGATCTTTGAGCAGCACCAAGGTTCACTTCGCTTTTGATGTCCTGAAAATACAAACCAATCACCAATCAGATAAAGAGGTTATAGAAACCAGCATAAATATAGGAACATCTTGTCCAAGTGTTTACAGCAGTCTGTTGAGTTCGTGCCTGGATTTGTTGCAGTGCTGCACTAATGCTACCGGAGTTTCCTTGAACCAATTGGCTGTGTCAATGAAAAGAAAGAATCAGTAGGGACAGAAATATGAGAGGACAAGTGTAATTAAGGTTGTGACTAAATTTACCCAGGATGATTTGTTGCCTGTTTTAGTAGAGGCATCCTAGAGTCAAGGAGAGGCTGGGATGTTTCCGAATCCATTGGGTTAGAATGTTTCATACGTTCTTCATACATTTTTGCTGCCATTGCGCTGGCATTTGATTGCCCAAGCATTCCTTCAGAACAGATAGGATTTACCGCTCCTCCAAGAGCTGGACTAGTAGGACCTCCTCGTTGCAACTGCACTTGACGCATTAGCTGCAACTGCTGTATTTGCAATTGCTGTTGCTCTTTAGCTTTGATTTGTTGAGCCTATATATCAATACCAAAACTGACTAAATTAGAAAAATAATCAGCAAGCACAAAAAAATATACATTTAGACCTCAGAAAGCACCACAACCTCTATATATGCTGCAGCAGCTTCTGAATGCTTCTCATTTGTCCTTGCAATAAAAATATCCCAGAAAACAGACCACCATTCAAAAAGGAACCCGCCAGGAGCATCAATTGCTGCAATTAGCCAGTTACAGAAAATCAAATTTCACTTATCATTGCCCCCTCCCCAAAAAAAAGGAAACAAAAAGGAGTTCTTATTATCTTATCATTAGTCACATCATTAAATTTTCATATCTTTTAACTCTTAACAATATACAATTAATGTCAATAACCCAAAAAGAAAACTAATAACTTTTTGCAAAATGAAAATTTTTTTACCTACTGGATCTGGAGCTACTTTCCCTTCAGTCATAAAAGACTTTGCAGTAGCATGTAATTTCTTCTTCACCAAATAATCATATATATACACATCAAGCCTATCCACACATATCAACAATTAAAAAATAAAAAAATAAATCAAAACTTTATTCTCTTCACATATTGAACCAAAAAAAAAAAATCAAAAAAAGAAGCAAAAAAAAAAAAAAGCATCTACATTTTATCAGCTTCCCAATTACTCTGAGCCATACTTAGTTTCAGCTCAAAAATTAAACACAAAACCAAAACCTGCACAATAACACAAAAACAACAACAAAATTGAAATCAAACTCAATTTCAAAATCCAATTCAATTAAGCTTCAATATCAAGCTACATTCACTAATTTAAACACAAATTAAACAACATTAACACAAATTAAACAAACAAACCTCAACTGTTAATAATTTAATTTGACAAATAATCCCGCATTACACAAATCTTCAACTCCGTACGATTTCAATCTTGATCAAAGCAATTGTCTCTGACTTTAACACAGAAATCCAAAAATTAAATTAAATTCCATAATAATCTAAAGAGATTAAGCACAATAATCTCCCATTACGATCCATAAACACTGTAAAATATATTACCGAGTGAGATTGGAAACTCGTGATTAGTGAGCTACAAGAAACAAGGAAGTAAAATAGAAAGAGAAGAGAAAGAGAGAGAAGAGTTTGAACTGGTTCCGAGCCTGAGGTTCGGATGTTGAAGAACCGAACCTGCGGTTCGGGAATTTGGGAGCCGAAGGGTTTCTTTGGTTTAAGCGACGTGTAGATGTGAAAGTTAATGAAAGGATTAGTTATAGCCGTTGGATTGAGATGGAAAGAGAATCGTCGGCTTGCATGGATTGGTTACGTGGACGAAAGTTAATGAGAAGGACGTTACGTTTCTTTGCCACATCAGATGGTCCTATGGTGAATTGTATATCAAATTTGGAAATCTTTTTTTTTTCAATAAATGATAGAATTTTTTTTTTTTTTCAAAAAATGAATAAATAACAAGATGAGTGTGTTATATAGGTTAGCAAGTTTTTACAAATTTATTATAAAATTATGAAGAAATATTTGTTGTCCACTATCTTTATGTAATTTGTATAATTAAAAAAACAATAATTTAAAAGATGCTTTGTTGTTAAAAAAAAAAAAATTAGCAACAAAAATTAATATCGTATTCTAATACACAAATATATTAGGCATGTGTTCATTGTTAAATTAATGGCTTCCTTTAGGCTATTGTTCATTATAGAATTGCAGTAACTATTGTTGTTGGCATTTTTATGAGATACCCATCAATTTGTGTGTAGTTTATTTAATGTGATGTTAATTTATACTTTTTTTTTTTTGAAAAGTAATTTATACCTTGTTTGTGAATCCTAAATTTAGTGATAGTGTTTTGAATGTTTTATCATAAATCAAGCCATGTGGTGTTCTATTAGTTTCATGTGTATTTTAACTAATTGAATTTTAATAAAATTTTGTTTATCCGCTGCCATGGAAAGTTAGGCGGTTGAATATGAGAAAATTTGTATGGTTGATTATTATTTATAGTTGTTATTATATTATTAAATAATTGTTTGTAATTAAGCACTTAAACTGAAAAACACCACCAATTCACGATGACTTTATAAGTATTAATTTGGCTATGTTTGTGTAGAAACCAACGCGATAACACAAAAGAGCGAACACAATTATTCCTACATGATAAATAAGAAAGTAAATGCATATATCTCTTTTTTTTTTTAAGAGGAAAATACAATTTCCTTAAATTTACTTAACATTTTTTTAAAATTTTATTTGGTGTATTAGATTCAAAAGAAAATTAATATTGACTTGAAGGCCATGTGGTCACACAATGTTTAAATTTATTTTTGATAAAATATCATAAATAAGTAAAATTAATTTAAAATTTTTTAAATTTACAGTGTTTGTTTTTTTCAACACTAAAACACGTGTTTTATCTATGTGATATTTTTTTTTCTTCTTCCTCTCATTTTTCTTCTATTATTCGCTTATGTTTTATGTTATTTTTCTGCCTCTTTTTATTCTTTATGCCAAACTCATCATTAACTATAACAAAATTTATAAAATCAATCTCATTAATAATAAATCTCCAGTAATTGAAATTTGAAATAATCAAAATAAGATAAAAAAATTTTAGAAGAAAAAACTTTAGTTTTCACATTGGCTACAAAATCAATCTCATTAATAATAAATCTCAAGCAGGTGAAATTTGAAATAATCAAAATAAGATAAAAAAAATTTAGAAGAAAAAACTTTAGTTTTCACATTGGCTATGATTTTTGTTTTCTTCTTTTTTCTTTATTAGGTTATAAATAATCAAGACTTGTAATGAGTAGGTATCAAATTTTATTTTATTTTTTTTATATTTGAGTTTTTTTTTATTACTTTTTTTCTCTTTTTATTTTTAGAATTTGTATTTTTTTGTGCTATAGGTGTGAGTGGTAAATGACTCGGTTGCATGAGACACTGAGCCTAAAATGACTCGGTTCTATCTAGACGAGTGGTGAATGAGTCCCAAAAATATATTATGGTTCCACAAACAACTCAAATGACAAAATGACAAAATGCCAAAGGGGTCACTACTGGTCAAATAGGTGTGGATAAGATTGTTCCAAGCAAAGGTATCTGAGAGAGGTATTTCATCGAGCACATGATGGGTTAATGCCAAATTCCCA
>CATIWO010392926.1:0-14268 GCA_949673435.1 Macaranga tanarius
ACAAATCAAACATTATCCATAAGTATAACATTAAATCCAAACACAGTAAGAATTCAACAAATTTTTGGACCAAAGGGTAAAAATTTACAAAATATTACAAAGTGCAGTATTCAAATATCAATCTAAGTTAATTATTTTTTCTGCTTTTATTGTACAGTTTCATACTATTTCTCTTAAGCATATCCCTGGTTATTACTCATTTATCACTTGTAATGAGTTAATAAGTTAACTTCGAATTATACCTATAATGCGCCATTCAGCTCTCCGAATACACCCTCCTTACTCATTACACAATATCTATCAATTACCTTATTTCTTTCTCTTTTTTTTGAGCAATACTCTCATTCAATATCTGATAAATTTCGTATGCATACTGATAACCACATAAACTCGCTTCAAAGGTACCTCTGAGTCTATGCGCTGTCCCAAAGACAGTTCGTAATATTTGGCCAAAAATATACTCTCAACCAACATCTCTCGACTCAAAATAACCATATAAGTACACAGTAGTTATTACACATTTGCAAAAATTCTTATTATTTCTATAAGAATTTGTGTACTTTACTATTTTTTTTATTTTGCACTTTACCGTACTTATTTGTTGATATTCAGTAGTTCAACAATATTTCTATGAGTCTTACGTATATGGAGGACATATAACTTGTTATTTGCAAATTTTAACTCGATATCTTTCGAAGTTATTTTTATTATATTTTTTTGTAACTATTCATTCTCACTGGCGGTTACTTAAAATTCTTATAATAATATTTTTTTTTGAAATAACAACTTATACATATTTTTCATTAACAAAATCTATAAGAAACTAATATCCAATTCAAAGGTCTCATCACCAAAAACATATTTATAATAGAGACCAACAAGGTATCACCAAATTTGTCTAGTTTCAGAATTTGACTTTAAAGTCTATTTCTCAACATATTTGTTTCATGCCAAACTTAACAAAAAGAAACAGATAATCAAACTAATAAATCATCACCAATAACAAATTTAAGTAAGGAAGTATAAAATTCACACCAGGTTTGTCAAGTTTAGAGTTTAATTATGAGACCTTTCTCAACAGCAAGAAGATGTATATTTTTTTAAAAGAAAAACAAAATCAAAAAAAATAAAATAAACCTAGAATAAGAAGAAAAGGGATTCACTCATAAGTTAACAATTCAATTTCTTAGCACTCTTCCAAAGCTTAATTTCTGCCTTCAGACTTTTGCCTCCACCTTCCTTTTCTTTCCTTTTTTTTTTGTTTGCGTGAAAAGTATCCAGCTCTTATCTTCTTTTTGTGTTACTTTTAACAATACCACGACCCTATATTTTTTTTTTCAAACCTACATGCAGCCTAACACGTCCCTTAATTGCCACTTATTTAACTAATTACGCTTTTAATCCTTAATAACTTTAGTCTCCCTAAATTTCACTTCTTTTCTTAATTTTTAATTATTATTATTTTTTTAGATCAGACTGTCACATTTCCATAGCTTAGAGAATTCATCTTCAGCATTTCCTTTCACCTTCTCAAGAACTAGTGACTTAGCTCTCCAACATTGCATCCTATTAACTTCCAATTTAAATTCTTTTTTAATTAATTTTTTCAAATCCTCCAACTTCATACTAACCACACTATCAAACTTGGCCATCAACAAATCAGCCAGCTTTGCACTAGTCAACATTTTTGTTTTATTTATCAAGGTGCATTGATGATTATCATTCAAGTAAATAACTTGAAATACCTCCATTTTGTTATACATTGAACTTGAAATAAGCCAAAGACATTTCTCTTTCATACATTTCATCCTTACATATTGTTTTGTATTCTTTGTATATTTCAATGCATATCTTCTCCTGATCTCATATTTTCCTAAAGCTTCCTTAAATTCTGTAGCATTCTTAAATGTCATTCCAATTGAAAATTCAGGTACATCCATACTAGTATCATAGGAAGGAAACGTGCTCCTCTTTATCCCACCTGAAGTACCCGCTTCCTCATCTGTATCAACATAACTATAATTATCTGAATCAATATACACTACAAGAAATTTGCATATTAGAGACGATTTAGTTTGAGACATTTTATAAAATGTCCCTAATAACTAATATTGTAAGATTTTTTTCATAAAACGTCCCAAATAATGACTATATTAGTGCGTCAAAAGTTAGCGTGTATTGAAATTTTTTTGACAATTATTTAGGATGAAAATTATACAATTAGAGACGTTTTATTTATGTTACTAAATAAAGAGCTTTTGCTACAAAAATTTTATGTGTCTAAAATATAAATTTTTTGAGACATTTTTTAAAAACGTGTTAAAAGAATTCATAGCTGGTAATTCACACTAACTATTAGAGATGATTTTGAAAAAAATCATCTCTAATAATTTACATTATTAATTAAAGACGTTTTGTTAATATGTCCCAAAATCTTTATGTACATTAACATAAAAACTTTTTCTTAATTTTCCCCTTTCTTTTTCTAAAACTAAATTCTTCTATTTTCTCTTATTTTCTTTCTATTTTCTTTTCACTCAACATTCTCTCATCCTCGCAAAACTAATTTTTTCTAAACCTAGTTGTTTAATCTTACCACAAATATGGGGTAATCAAATATCAAGTTCTCGCATTCTAAAAAAAATTAGGTTTCGCTATGTTTTATGAGCAATAACATCTGCTTTCAAGAATTAGATTTGTAGCCTCTCATCCTCTCTATCTTCCAATCACCGGTCCTCACTGCCTCTTTGCTTCTCTACTTCTAGTCCTCTCTGCCTCTCCGCCTCTCTACCTCTCATCCGGTAATTTCTTTTTATTTTTTTTTAAAATCTCTTAATTTTTGTATGCATTTGAAGCATTTGTGTTTTTTGGTGTTGATATTTGATTTATTGATATTTTATGTTAATTTAAAGGTTCTCACTGTATTTGTTGATTAAGAAACCTTTGCTAAAGCCTCTGAACAAGCAAATACTATTGTCAATTTAAAGGTATGTAAATTTAATGATTATTAAATCAATTTTGTTATCTGGGTTGGTTTTTCTTGATTGTGAATTATGTTTACACATTGATTTTTGAGAATTGAGCACTTTTCATCTGAGCTGAAATGGTTACTGATTGCCAACTTTATTTGTAACTCTTTTGGATTCCTTTACTTCAGTTGAGATGGAAGTTTGGCTTTACGATATACATTATTAGATTATAACGTGTGTTTTTTCAATTGATGTTGTGATGTTGTTCAAGGTCAGATTTTTGGGTAAAAAATTAATCACAATTTCATATGTATCTTTCACAATCACAATCACAATTTCAGATTTTTGTAAAAAATCGAGATCATATTTTTCTAATATTTCTATTTAAATTATTTTATTATCTTTATTTTCTATTTAATACATTTTTTTATTATTTAATTATCTATTTAATATTTAAATATTCTATATATATATATATCCAAATTATATGTATAAGTTGCTTGTATTTTAAATACTTCGCGCTGTTGGTAGCTGTGATTAAGCATTGTTAAATGTCTGAATTTTTTGTAACAGAAAATAGCTCAATTCAACAAAATGGCTATATATATATATTCTGTCCAAATTATATGTATAGGCTGCTTGTATTTAAAATACTTCGGGCTGTTGATAGCTGTGATTAAGCACTGTTAAATGTTTGAATTTTTTTTTTAGCAGAAAATAGTTGAATTCAACAAAATGGTCTACAACTAATTTTTATGTTCAACACTTAGCTGTATTGTTCTTAAATGGCTTACACTTTTAACAGGATCTGTCATTAATTATTTGCATGTCTAGTGATTAATATATGCAAAATCATTTATTAGTGATTAACACATGCAAAATCATTTATTATGTTCATCATATTTCATTATTAATACATGCATATTTAGAATTTTACTAAATTTTTAGATCTTTTTTTTCAATGAAACTCTTTTACTTCTTTGATAAAGCTTATTGCTGGAATATTCAATAGCATTTACAATAGGAAGCAACCTATTGTTGGTAAGTGCATTTCAAGAAAGCAAAGTTCTTTGTGTTCCAATATTTATTTAAGGTAAATTCTTTAAATAATAAATGCCAAATTCAATTTTTAAATTTTTAATCATGTGATGAGAAAAACCTTATTTCTATCATTATCTTGTAGTTTTTAGTGCTTGATTAAAGTAATTTATTTTATATCAATTAATAATGTGATTAATAATCATTTATAATTACAATTTTTATGGATTTGGTTTTGAAAAATATTTTTTATATCCATAAATCCTTTTTCATGTAATGAAAATAATTTTAATTTATTGTAGAAATATGATTAAAAGTTGGATGACTACAAAGAGATTCTCAATTGAACATGTACAAGGGGTAGAGTCATTTATGAAGTTGTAAGGGATCATATAGGTTTAGAATGTAATATCCGTTGTCCATATGTGGATTGTTTAAATGTGCACATCCATAGCTAGGATGTAGTTGCCAATCATCTTTTAGTCCCCGGTATAAACAAGTTTTATACTCGTTGGATTTATCATGGAGGGAGTACAAGTGATGTTAATATGAGTATATTAGATAAAGATAGAGATGATAATTTTAGTATATGCAATGAGAAATATGAGGATAAAGATGATGGGTTGAATGATATGTTAGGAGACTTAAATAATTATTTTAATAGCTTTCAAGAACAAAATAATGAATATGGTGTTTGTAATGGGAATGAAATTCTGATTGAGGGCTTTGAGAAGTTATTGAAAGAGGCTCAGCAAGAAGTATACCCTGGTTGCTTAAAATTCTCAACATTATCATGTATTGTAAAGTTGTTGCATTTGAAAGTTTATATTAAGTGGAGCAATAAATCTTTTAACATGTTATTAGAATTTTTGAAAGAATTATTACCTTAGGGTGAGAAACTTCCTAAATCTCATTATGATGCAAAAACTATACTAAAAGATTTAGGACTAGGATATATTATTCCTATTCATGCATGTAAATATGATTGTGCTATTTTTTGGAAAGAATATGAAGATCGGGAGGAGTGTTCAATTTGTGGTACTTCACGATGGAGAGTTAATAATGAAAAAGGAAAGAAGATCCCATATAAGGTGTTACGATATTTTCCACTTAAACCAAGACTTCAAAGGCTATTTATGTCTAAAAAAATAGTTGTGGATATAAAGTGGCATAAGGAAAAACGTGATAGTGATGACAACTTGATGCAATATCCTACTGATGCTAAAGCATGGAAACATTTTGATAATGAGTTCCCTTGGTTTGCAGAAGATTGTCGTAATGTTAGACTTGGATTAGCAACTGATGGTTTTAATCCATTTGGTCAAATGAGCAATTCATATAGTATGTGGCTAGTGATATTAACACCATACAACTTACCACCTTGGAAGTGTATGAAGGAGCCATTTTTAATGATGTCATTACTCATTCCATATCCTAATTCTCTAGGAAAAGACATTGATGTATATTTACAACCATTATTAGATGAGTTGAAAGAACTTTGGGAAAATGTTGTACAAAGTTATGATGCTTCTTCTGGAGAAAAATTTCAAATGCATGTAGCTGTTTTATAGACCATAAATGACTTTTCAGTTTATGGTAGGTTGTCTGGATGGAGTACTAAAGGGTATATGGCATGTCCTATTTGTAACCATCAGACTAGTTCAATGAAGTTAAGAAGCAACATATGCTATATGGGCCACCGTCGATATTTGCCTCGTGACCATAAATGGTGGAGAAGTAGGAAGTTTAATGGTAAGTTAGAACAGTGACCACCTCCTACGGATCTATCTGGGAATGACTTGTTAGAATAATTAAGCTATATCACTTGTGTCAAACCAGGTAAATACCCAGATAATAGGAAACGAAAACATATACCTGAAGAATTAAATTAGACCCATAAAAGCATATTGTTTGAATTGCCTTATTGGAGACACTTGTTAATAAGGCACAATTTGGATGTGATGCATATTGAGAAAAATATATGTAATAACATTTTGGGTACTTTAATGGGGATAGAAGGGAAATCAAAGGATACTATAAAGTAAAGACAAGATTTGGAGGACTTGAATATATAAAAAGAATTACATTTAAAGAAGAGAGATGATGGATCATATGTTGTACCAAATGCTTGTTATACATTGTCAAAGAAAGAAAAATAATCCTTTTGTGAGTTCTTAAAATCAATCAAGTTCCTAGATGGCTATGCTTCAAACATTTCTCGATGTGTTAATGTGAAAGAGGGAAAAATTTCTAGATTAAAGAGCCCTGATTTCTATGTTCTTTTATAACGATTACTCCCTATTGGCATGCGTGGATGTCTACGGAAAGATATTTCTAATGCCTTGGTTGAATTAGGGAATTTTTTCTAGCAATTGTGCTCTAAAACATTAAGGTTGGATGAAATAGAACAAATGGAGAAGGACATTTTTTTTAATACTATGCAAATTGGAAATGGTCTTTCCTTCTTTATTCTTCGATGTGATGGTGCACTTGGCTGTTCACTTACCAATTGAAGTAAAAATTTGTGGTCCTGTTCAATTTCATTGGATGTTTCTAATTGAAAGGTAATATCAATTTATGGTTATCCAATTAAAATTTCATTCATAAAATTTATTTTGATTTTACTAATAAATATTAATTTAAATTTATTTATTAGATTTTTAGGCTCCCTCAAGCAATTTGTTTGTAATAAAGCTCGGCCTGAAGGTTCTATTGTAGAGGCTTATATTGCTAAAGAATGTCTAAACTTTTGTTTGATATATCTTCGAGGGATTTAGACTCACTTTAATAGGGTTGAGCGAAACTTTGATGTGGTTAAAGAAGGTAGATTACTGATTTTTTCATAGAAGTGTAGACCAATTGGAGGCTTAAAATACATTAAGTTAACAAAAGACAAACTCAATATGGCGCATTGGTATATTTTAAATAATTGTGATGATGTGGAACCTTTTATAGAGTAAGTATATAATCTATTTATTTTTTCAATATTTTTTACCAATCAAGCAATAATATAAAATTATGTAAATCATTTATTTAGGAAGCATAAAGAAGAACTTTTGAATAAAGGCATCTTAAACATCGAACAACAACACAAATACACATTTACTTTATGGTTTAGACGACACGTAAGTTATTTGTATAAATCCTTCTACTCCAATTTGAAAAAAAATGTATTTTTTCATGTGTCGATTAGTTTTGTACTCTTTTTTCATGTAGATGATGCACTTGCACAATCGTGGAAAACCGGAAGCAACTAAAGTATTATATGCACTTGCATCTGGAACTCATATATGTGCAAAAAAATACACTAGATGCATTATTAATGGAGTAGGCTTTCACACTAAAGAGCGTGATAGTCACCTTAAAAGCCAATACTATAGTGTTGTAGTTGAAGGACATCACCAAGATGAGGTTATAGATTTCTTTAGTGTTCTTACAGACATTATTAAATTAGACTTTATTAAAAGTAGAAATGTTATTCTATTTAGGTGTAAATGGTTAAATTTGGGTGACAAAAGAAACGGTGTCCATGTTGAAGGCAACTTCACTAGTGTTAATGTCAAAAGATTTTGGTATGAGAATGATCCGTTTGTATTGGCATGTCAAGAAAAATAAGTTTTTTTTTTTATCTTAATAATACAATTCTAGGAAATAATTGGCAAGTTGTCTAAAAATTTCATTATAGACACATTTATGATGTTCAAAAATTTAAAGATAAATATTTTGTTGACTCAACAAACCTGAATAATAAGGCTTATTAAGAAATTCAGTCATATGACAATGTTGTCATTAGTGACATTGGGGATAATGAAATGGAGTTGTTGAATCGTGAAAATGAAGATCCCAATATAGTTGATAGTAATACAGTTCAAAACATAAGGAAGGAATAAATAGACTTTGTAGTGGGTGAACTTGATGAAGAAGATTGCACTTTAATAGAATATGTTAGTGATGATGAAGACGAATTTGAAATTGATAATGATGATATAGATGTTGATGATGATTACTGGTAATTTTATTTATGTAAATTTTCCTGCAATTTTACAATTCATTTTTTAACTAACTGTTTTGATGTATTTATTTTTGGCACTGATAATTTGTATGAATTTATATAAATTTTTAATGATTGTTGCAGGTTTGTTAGAATGACTCTTGGTAGAAGAAAGAGTTCTATCATATCTTCTCGATCATTGAACATTATGTAGAATTCTCAAAGTATGGAGCAGCGTAACAACTCAACAAATGAAATTAATGATGCACCTGATCAAGTAGCTGATTCTACCAATAGCCATCAAGATTCTGGTAATTTGCTGCTTTGTTTAAGAATTCTTAAAAAATTGGATACAAACACATTAATAAAAAAAATTCAGTTGCTTAGATGAATGCTAATGAAGTGTTAGTCTTTATTTAAGTGAAATTTTAGTAGTGACAGCAAAATAATTTTCCAATTCTGTCATTTTATAGAAACAGCCCTGGGACTTTTTTGAAGTTTTATGTATGCAAGCTGTTTTACTAAGGGTCTTCTTTTTAGCTTCATATGTTGTTAAATCTACTTATTTTTTGGTGTAAATTGTCTAATTACTTTCTTCAAACTCTAATTATTCAATGTTCATATATTTGTTGATCTAATCCTATTTTGCCTCTTTTTGACTTTTTTTCCTTCCATCTCTAATTATTCAATGTTGTTCATATATTTATTGAGCCAATAATATCTTCATTTATATTTCTTCAATTTATGTTACCACTTTTTTGCTAAAGAATGTACCCATGTAAGCATAATGGACGTGATATATAATTTTACCAACAATGCATGGCCATTATTTTTTCAATGTTGTTCTTATATTTTTATCATTTTAAAAATAATGTTGCACTCAAAATACTGAGATATATAGCCACACCAAAGGCAAATCTTTCTATATTGCTAGATATGCCTACACATGACAATTAAGATTACTTTTAAGTTGATAATGCATTAATTAATTCTTATGCAGTTTTGACTTCATAACAAAAAAAGGGAGAGGGCTAATAAGGGGCAAGGAACTACATCGGATTAATGATGCACATAAAACACTATTAAAAGTGCCTATTGATCCAATTAAAGGTAGGCCAGTAGACAAGCTGCAATCAGCAAAACTATCTTCTGAGATTGGAATCGTTTCACGAGAATTTGGATTTTGTCCAGTTTCATTCCCTCAATTCAAAGAAGATGAACGAGCACTTGTTTATGACCAAATTAGAGTAAGACTACTTCTATGTTTTTTCATTTTCTTGAAATATCTCATGTCTGTAAATTATCTCAATAATTTTGGTTTAGTTTTAAAATTTTATTATTGCTGCCTACTTCTACACATGTTTCTTTAAATGATCGGCTACTACTGATAAAAAAAGATGCAAATTTATAGGTCTTAGATGCTTAAAAAATCTCTAAAGAACACTAAGCTATTGTACTTCTTTTCTTCTTTATGCTAATATGAAGTAGCATAGATTTTTTTGTTGCTCTATTTACAATTCAATAATATTTTTCAATGTCGCTATTTAATTCTGAAGTTATATGAGTATTTCTTACATGAATGTATTTTGTTAAAAATAGATGAGACTAAAAATTCCAGGTTTGGATTCTGAACAAAGAGTGAAAACCACTATTAATTGTATTCTCAGTGGTCGGTTAAGAAGTCATAGATATACGTTACACAAGCACTATGAGAAATTTAAGACCGATGATGTAGCTCACCAAAACAGGCCTGAAAATGTAATTGAGAATTAGTGGACAACCTTATGTGATTATTGGTCGAAAGAAATTGTTAAAGTATGATTGTCTTGTTTATCTTGAACTTTCATGTGAATACTTGTACAAATATTGTCATATATGATGTTTTATATTGTAGGAAAAGTGCAAGAAGGCTGTTGATAGTAGGGCCAAAATGATGACTCCACATGACTAAGGAACGAAAGCATTTGTTGTCGTTCGACACGAGCTTGTGAGATTTTTGTATAATTTCATATTGCAATTAATTTTAGAAATTTGAATTGCTGTTTTGGCTTTGTTGCATTGATTTTTTTATTACTTGATATCTTACAATAGACCAAGAAATAAAATGATAGCCAATAATGTGGGCTCATACAATTGTACAAGCATACACATTTTATTGAAGGAAAAAGCTAGACATCACCAGAAGCGGAGGATTATTATATAAGTTTTTAATTGTTGGTAAATTTTTGGCTAGTAATTGCTACATGAGGTTATTGGCTGATTTTTTCTTAATTATGTAGAATCAAATGCAAGAGTTATTAAAGAAATCAATTGAAGAAGGTATAAGGTTGAGTGATGATCAAATATGTGATGAAGTGTTAGGGAGCAGACCGGGATATGTGAAAGGATGGAGATTTGGGCCAAGACCTGCTGCTTCTACTTCAACAATATCTACAGTCATTCAACAACTTCAAGAGAAGCTCCAGCAATCTCAAGAAGAAAATAATCAGTTCAAAGAACTATTAGATGATGAGATTAAAAAGGGAGAAAGTAGAGAGGCTATGTTAGCAAAACATGAGGCATTCTTTCGCCGAATGTTTGAATCGCAATATGAAGAGTAAGTCTAGATAAATTTAAAAAATTAATAAGCATTGTAAGTCTAGATAAATTTAAAAAATTAATAAGCATTTGGTTTAATTTGAAGTAATTTCCAATAACTTATTTTAAATTTTTCATGTGATGCAGTGAGGATATAGATCTCTCAACTTAATCTTCATCAAATTAGCTTTTTATTTTGGTAGGTTATGTATTTTTAGTTTTGTGATCAAATTAGATGTAGTTATTTGAATTTGATTTGAAGTAAAAGCTTTTATTTTTATATTGTTGATGCACTTATTGATCTATTTTTTAATATGTTGTTGCTGACTAGTTTGGGCAATGTGACATGATTTGCATTATTAGATGACAGGTTAAGTTTTTATTACAATTCACTATATGTTGTCTCTTTTCATTTTGTGCTGGGGATGTGCAAAAAAATTAATACGAGTTCATAGTAGCATAATTTAACATGAGTTTATATGTGTTCTCTTTATTTCTTTTCATCAATATTATTGATTTATATGTGTTTATTTTATATTTTTTTAGGCACAATGAAGTCATATTTTTTACTTCAAGTGATTCGAGAAATGGATTAGATCAAGGAAGAAGTGCCTTGTTGGGATTCATTAATCTTTTTGGAAGGTGGATGATCTTATGCCATACCTTTTTTTTGGACAAAATGAATTTTGTTTATTTTTAAATTAGGTATGTTGACTTATATTGTCTACCTTTTTTTTGGATATTCAAATTACTTGAGTTGTTTAACATTGTTAACCAATACAACCTTTTTTTGGTTTAATATAATTAAGTTTTTGGTGTATTATAGTATCATAATAAATTATTATTAAATATTATTTTTGTAATTATTTTTATTAATATTGCGATCAAATAATTTTTTATTCATATATGATTCAAATAATAAGAATGTCTTTATTTATTAACTAATAAAGACGAAAAGATAAAAAAAAAATCATAAATAAGTGATTTATTTCTGAGACAAAAAAAAAAAGTCACAAATAAGTGATTTGTTTCTGAGACAAAAAAAAATGTCACAAATAAGTGATTTGTTTCTGAGACAAAAAATAAAAAACGTCTCTGATAAGTCATACATTTTTTAGATGAAAAAACCAAAACATCACTAATAAGTGATATATAATTGAAACGAAAAACCAAAACATCATTAATAAGTTATATTTTTAAGATGAAATTGAAACGTCTCAAAAACAAAAACGTCCCTAAATAAGTTCTTTAGAGACAAAAATTTTCGTCTCTGATTACCTTTGATATGGTTGGTTTCTGATAATTTGGGACATTTTTTTTCGTCGAAAATAAAAATTTTTTAGAGATGAATTCTAAAATTCGTCACAATAGAGTATCTGCCACGTGGCGACGATTTATTTTCGTCATAAAAATGGTTTAGTGACGTTTTTTTTTGGCTTTTTGTGGCGTTTTTCCTGCATCTCAATTTTTTTTTTTTGTAGTGATACTTAGTCTCATCACTATCATTTCTTACCTCATCCAAACCCTCACTCTTATCATGCCCCTGCCCCTTTATCAAACCATCACTTTTATCTTGCCCTTACCTTCACCACACCTCCTATAACTACTAACATAATCAATGTTTTTTTTAAGCCACTAGTTGTTTTAAGGTTATCTCTAGCCCCTTGCAGCTCATCATCATCCCCATCAGATAAAAATTCCTCCCCCCCCCCCCCCCCTCTATAAATGGCTCATAGTCCTTTTCATTTTGCATACCATCTTCCTCTAACACATTGTCATTATCACCATCTACCCCTAAAACACCTACCTCTATGTCCTCAAACAAATCAACATTTATCCCAGTGTCCTTATCAACATCAACTAACTCATCCTCTACATAATTCATATTCAATTGATTAACCTGAGTTTCATTCTCTAAAACCTTATTTGCATGTTGCATAAAACTAGTTGACCTACCTGAACTCCCCCTTAATTATATCAGAAACAACATACATGTGAACTTCCTTTTTCTTAATTAGGTAAGTCAATAATTGGCAAGTAGTTACGTCATTGTGAACCAATTGTAACCCTTCCATAAAAATTTTATTTATTTGTCTGTTAGGAACTCTGAAATATAAATTAATATTACCTGTTTGCCTTAGGTCATTCTTAACATGATCAAGTAGACACCAATACCCTAAATGGTCAGGATCTACTAACTTATCAAAAACCTCTCCACCTTGATAACCATCTTTCACAAATATTCCCCCCACATGCCAAATAATATAAGCATTACTCACTTTGCTGCCAAAAAAGAAATAATTCCATCACTCATACATCCACCATCACACCACATATTAAAAAAAAAATTGAGCATGTAAGTAAATATACATAATATTTTATATACCTCAGTTCACAGAATCCTATACAAGGCATGCAAATCCTAATTTTTTGTAAACAATTTATTAAAAAATGACTAAATGTCACAATGTAAGTTGTAATTTTTTCTAATAATCTATTGTAATAAACAATACATTATAAAAAAATGAGTCCACAAACTTCCAAAAAAACACCATGCAAGTTGTAATTTTTCCCTAATCCCATTAACAAAACTCCCACAAATTTATAGAACAACCACTGATATGAGCGAGACTCTTCTACTTTCTTTATTTCATGCGATGTTAATGTAGCTTGTGTTTAAAAAATAAAAAATAAACAAGGGCGTTTGGAGAGTTGAGAGGTCAGAGTGAAGGGTTTGAATAAACCCTAATAAAGAACTTAACATGATTTCCCTCTTTATTTTGGTAGTGGATTTCTGATGTGTAGGAAATAGATGAGGTAATGCACAATTGTAAAGAAAGATCTGAGTGAGCAGCTACATGTACCATTTTAACGGCTTTAGACTGCCACATCTGCCTCTTCCTTGTCTTTTAACGATATAGTCCTAACGGGTAACATTTTTTAACCTTTCAGAATTTAATTAAAAAAAAAATCATTTAGGACTTAATTGTAAAATTTTAAAAACTTATAGGACTTCTGTTATCATTATCCCAAAAAAAAAATACACACCAGTTGAGAACCGAATCCCATAGCACCCTAGTGAAACAAAAGAAACGCAAAATAGCTTGGTGAAGCCGAAGGGAAATCGCCATTTTCTCTTGTTGGAATCTTCTTTTAATAATTCTGGGAGATAGGCTTCAAGTTGTGGAGGGTAAGTATTTTTATTTAGCTTTTTTTTTTTTAACCATTTTGATTTTGATGCGAAAACAATTGCAAAGCATTTGAATTGAAGGAAATTGAAACTGGGTTTGTAGAATCTGTAGATTGGATTCTCAGGTTTTTGATATCAACCAAATTCATAACTTGGGTTATTATTATTATTTGATAAAGTTTCTTGCTTGGAGAACTGTTGTGTTTTGAGTCTTGTTGTTTTGCATGCTCAGCTGTAGAATTGAGTTGACGGTGCAAGTTTTAAATTTTAAATCAGTTGTTCCTTTTTCTTTTATGTACAATTTTTCAATGTCTTTGGGCATGAATTGCTGGTAGAAAAATTTATGCATCTAGCTAGTGTTAAGCTAAAATATAAAAATACATTGTGCTTGCTTCATTGCCTAGCTTGTTACTGCATAAATGGTCCAAGTCATAGCTGTTTTAATGTTGTTATTTTTGTTGTGTTGACTTGTATAGTTTTTGATTGAAACTTAAGCGTAGAAT
>CATIWO010392945.1:0-16062 GCA_949673435.1 Macaranga tanarius
AAGCCAAATCCAATTTTTTTCAAAAACAAAATCAAGAAATCACAAGTGAATAGTGGAATTGTCAAGATTTCACAATCAGAACTGTCTATACCCCAAAACAGTCTTTCCAATTCTACCAACTCTTCCCCCTCTGTTTTCACCATTTATAGCAGTGGCTGCAGCCATTGACAGCCCTTTCAACTCTTCAACACTTGCATAGCTCTTTCTTTCCATTAAACCATTCTTTTTCTCCCCTGCATTAGCCGATTTACTTCCTCTCGAATTCGACAAAATCCCATTAACCTTCGACCAAGTAGTTGCACTAGTCTTCGATGGAGGCGTGAGTTCCTGTCTTGGTTTTTTATTTTCTTTTCTCAGTGTAGCAGAGAAATCAGGCACCGACTGAGCCAAAACAGAGTACCCTTTTCTTGAACTAGTCAAATTTTCTTGAAATTTAACTTGTTTCTTTGGTGGGGTTTGTTTGAATTTACTTTCTTCGCTTTCTTGTTGCCTTAAAATCTTCATTCTCAGCTTTGATTCTCTTAACTCTGCATATGCTCTGTATCTTGGTCCTCTCTCCATGGGGTAGCTATCTGTGGTGAGTTTTAGAGGGACTGGTTGGTCAGAGTCCAAGGAGTTCTGAGAGAGAATTAAAGAAACAGGGTCGAGTGAGTGTAAGAGAGATTGAAGAGTGGGGTTTTGTTCTGCCATTGTTAATGAATTCGGAGAGACAGAAAGAGATAAGTGTTGTTGGCTCTGTTTCTTTAATTGCTTTTGTAGTTTTGTTTTTGTTCGTTTTTTAAATGAACTTGATTTTACAACGGTCTAATATCAAAAAGAGGGGACACGGAGAGAGAAAAGGAATTTACTTTTTTAACCCTTTTTTTCTGTTCTTTCCATAATTTCAACGTTATTGTTGAGGTGGGTGCCTTTATTAAAGCAAGAAAATTGGCTATGAATCACATTGGATTCCATATCTACCGTTTGATCTGATTTTGGATGCTTATGATGGATTTGCTTGCCATTTATTTGATGATGGGATCAAGCAGTAATCTGACTTTGTGTGATCTCAAGAATGGGATCTTGAGAAGGTTCATTGGAGGGTACAATAGTCTTTAATGTACTTCAAGGTTCAAAGACCCCTTTTTTTGAGCTATTGGCCAGAAGGCGGCCATTTCAAGGGTTTACATATGGCAAGCCAGGCAGGCTAGGGGCCTGAGGCTGCAATGCATTGCTGGACTTGGGTGAGCTTGAGGTGCTAATTATCACACCATGATATAGCTGGAATAAAAATTCTTGAAGTAATGTTGAAACAATAATTCATTTCTTCTTATAAGTTGATCTTTTCTGTTGTTTAGGACACCTTCATAGTATGAAGAAAATATTGAGAAAGAGAGAGAAAAAAAAAAAAACATAACGTAAACAAAAACTAAGATGCCATTGACATTAAAGCATATACATACTGCAGCAACTGCAGAGAAGGAAGGCTGTATGAATGTATCTCTTGGTTCAGTTATAGGAAGCTACCAACTTGACTGACATGACTGTGTCTCTATGCCCTCGTTGGACTCAAACTTTGTGGTACTTGTATTTTTGCCCAAGGTTAAATCTGGTGATACTTTGGTCGAATCCCTTCAGCACCAGAGTCCTCACAGCCTCAATCCCTTGTTCTAAGGCTGCATCAATCTGTCCAGTAGCAATTGACAGTGTAAAGGTTTCAGATATCCATGATGCACCTACCTAAATGCACAACAAACATAGAACACGTCCCCATTCTAATATGCGTGTGTGAATGAGATTTGAGTGCTAAGCAATTGTATGGCAATTCCAGTCATATAACATCAAGCAAAACCGTTTTTGGCTGGCCATCTCAAAAGTAAGAAGCACCATATGAGCGCTTTTATATTGTTTGCATTTGTAAAATAGCATGCCTAATAACTTTTTATCAAATATCAAACCACTATTGTTTTCAACATTTTAAACTCAGCCAAAGAAAATAAGTAGAAAACAATTTAAATTGAAGTTTCAAAGTGGCAAGAATCAAATCAATACAAGTCCTTTCAACTTTATTTAGCACATAGTTATTTTCCTTAACATGGAGAAAAAATGGGGAACCAAAATGCATGGACATTTTTCATGGCTTTAAACTCCATTACAAGAGAAACACACCAACTGTTCACATTAAAATAACAAAATTTGCTTACTTGTTCTCTCTCTGTTGAACTGAACCTTTGTAGCAGAAAAGCTCTCATGTCCATGGTCCCAGGTGGATTTCCAATGCCTGCAAGAAGAAAATTATGATGTATTGTAGCAGATATGGGTAATGCTATTCAACAAGATGAAATATTCATGTGCAAGCTGCAGAGTGATGCAAATAGCAAACCTATACAAAGTCTAGGAAATTCACGGCAACCATCCAAATGCTCCATCACGCTCTTCACTCTGAAACAAGACATCAGAAATTTAAAATTATATTGCTCATGGTTTTCATTTACCAAAACAAATGGGAAGTTCTTTTTACGATAATGAAAAGACAATATGTGCCAATAAGCATTAACTCAACTAAAAAAAAAAGGCATTACAAGGAATTTAATTTATTGTACAAGAAAAACTATAGGTGGATTTAGATAATCTGATCACATAACTTAAACAAATTGCAGAGTATTATTTATGCAGTGACTCTAAATAACAGAAACCAACTAATATGTTTTTCTGAGATATGAGATGCAAAGATTCAGCGGCAGTAAATGTAGAGGTCATAAATTATGATACAGTTTCTCATTTCTAAAAGGCCAAAACACCAAAGCAGTTTTATCCCAAGTTCATGGAGTGTATAATTAAAGCAATAAGGACAACCAAGGATAGATTAGATCTTAATGAAAGCTATAGCCAGAGTGGTATATTAATAGTGATTCGGAAGAATAAGCAAAGTTCGATGGAAATTTTATTATTAATTGTCATCTTCAAAAATGCAGTGGAATGCAAGAGACAACTAATAATCCTCATGGACTTATTGATCACGATAAGAACTGAATCTCTAGTATTTTGTGCAAACAAAATTTTCCACATTAATTAGACGAACTGCTGATGAATTTGGACAAGAATTGTGTTTGAAGAAACAAGAGACATGAAAGTTCATAGCAGAATGCTCACCCAACAAAGGGTTTTGGGGTGATAAAGGGAAAGCATTTCTATCCTTCAACATTTTTGCATGAAATAGCTATTTGTAAGCTACCAGGAATTCAAAATAAAGTTCTACCTAAATAAAATGAAAGGTAGAATGTATTTGAGAACTCAATTCAATAAACTGAAGTTGATGTTTTTAAACCTAACCAAAGTTATCAATGAAAACCATACCCATTATGATGGCCATGTCCTCCCTTTGGTTGAAGCCTCATGACACCATTAGGTAAGCTCATCTCATCATAGATCTGTATTCAAATCCCAGAATTGGGAGGTTGATACACTCTAAGCCATCAATATATAAGGGCAAACAAATTTCTTTCACACTGCATTAAGGTATTAAAAGTGTACCAGTAAAATATGACGCAGAGGTACTTGATAATGAGCAGCAAGAGGTCCAACCTTGGTGACAAGAAAAAAAAAGAGAAAAACATTAGGTGTAGTCAGCTAATTATGAAGGCCAAAAGTGAAATAAGCAAAAGACCATAAGTGAATCCATTGCAGGTAAGATAGTAAAAGAAACGCATACATCATTTGACATATGCAACTACAAGAAACTGGAAGTATCAGGTTCATTCCTCTATATTTTTAAAAGTAACTGAAAGAAAAATAACCCATTTATTTTTACTATTTCTAAAACTAATCTACCAGCAATTTCCCGCATCTCTTCGATGGTCAGTTCTAGTTAGAGTCATGATTCCATAAAATTTGCCACGTTTTTATACCTGTCAAATGCATCCATTCCTTAGAGTAAAAACTCTGGGATGTATAAATCAACTAAGATAGAGATCAGATCTTCCACAATCAAACCTACTGTTATTTAGAATATGCCATTTGTGTTTCAAATGTTAATAATTAACCACTGCTTTCAGATGTGAATTACAATGAGGCAAATACTTTTCCATAAAACCAAACATATGGACATTGATCTTAAAATTGACTTGAAATAATTCAGATTTAGTAGATCAAATTAACCTTTCTCACTTTCCCATTTTCTTCTCAATTCATTAGAGCTTATATACTTCCACCCAGTGGCAAAGATGTATATGATAAAAAGTCAACAACCAGTTTGATTGAATCAAGACAATGCACAACTATAAAAATATAGGAAACACTGTCAAAGAAATAAGTGGTGCTGGCCCACCTTCAAGGACACTCAAATCTGCAAGGTTTACCGATACAAATCATTGTGATTGCTATTATGTTTACAGTTTGGTCCTTTGTGATAAAAGATGTTATCACTTGCTTGATATTTCAATTATAATATATGCATTTACTTCCCCAATGCCAAGAACACAAGTCTCCCATTACTAGAGCTTATATGAAATTGCTATATATGTCAAGAAGTCAGAACTTTGTAAATTAATAAATTGTAACACCAAGGTCATATAAAGCTGTCAAATAACAGATGAAATGAAACTAACCGATTCCCCACCAAAATTCATGTATGCCTGAGGTTTTGCCAGCAAAATTGGGACGTCTTTGATGCAACCTGTACTGATCACACAAAAAATCAAAATAAACCATTAAGCACATAACAAAAAAGAAACAATACACAGGCATTAAACACGAACAGTAAGTAAAAAAGAATGTTCAGCTTAACAACCTATTCCAATCAGAGCCTTTGATTGGATTGTGTTCATTGCAACGCCTTCTGCTTGAGCAATTTGATCAATCATTTCAAACCCAACCTATAAGAGAGAATCCTTCCAAATCAACAAAACAGCACAAAAAAGACAAGTAAAGCCAGAAAATTCAAACAAACATTTAATTACATTGTGCCTAGTGCCATGGTACTTATTTCCAGGGTTACCCAATCCAACAATTAGCCAAGGCGTATACTCTACTTTAGTTTCGTTTCCATTATCTGGCAATGAAGCACGCACGGACAGTCTACTGGAAACTAAACACCTTCGCTGAAAAATAGAGCTTCTTGGACAGGAAATGGAAGTATTAGGGATGGAAACTGCATACAACATTGACCTGCAACACAAAATTAATAACATTTTGTTTACTGGGTATAAACAGGACCAATTAATATTTTTTTTAAAAAAAAAAAAAGCCTTTTAGAGAAATTGTTGAAACCCATTACTTATGAAAGTATTTAGCACTAAAAACTACCATAACAAATCAGTTTGAGTATAAAATCATAGTCAAAGAATTTGACAGACATATATAGCAGGAGAATATAAGAATAGAACTATAATTCATGCAATTTAAATGGCCAAAACAGATTTCTATACAAACAATAACATATAAAGGTTCTAATTAAAAAGAGACCATGCATAGCAAAACAACAGAACACCCATTTGTACTACGCTAAGAAACGACTAAAGCATTGCACAGAAACAGTTCAAAAACGTTACTAAAAAGAAAAAGAACAAAAACCCAGATCAGAAACTTCAAAGACTCAATGAAAGAGAGAACAAAACTGACCTCTTCTACGTTTGCTATAATTCAATTCAGTAGAAAGAAAGTGGGAGAGTAAGAGGATGATACAGTGAGCTTTGCCTGTTGAGCTTGAACAGAGCAGTTGTGGCACTTGTTTGGATTACGGTGATAGGAAAATATACGCTGTTGTCGCATACATTTGGGTCCAAAGAGATTTGAATTCCCAAATGGGCCTTATTCAAGTTTCAATTTTTTTTCTTTAGTTTTAGAAAAAAAAAAAAAAATTGTCTTCAATTAATAGAAATTATATGAGTTTATCACATTGATTTTTTTGTTTTGTTTTTCCCTTATCATTTTCTTGGGTAGCATATATAGTGTTATCAGTATGATCTCTTGTTTAGTTAAGCTAATAATAACTCATATTTTTCCCACCAAACAAAAGAATAATAAATCATATTTTCCATGGGAGGGATATTTATAATTAAATTGATCTTATTGAGTTTCTAGCTAAAAATAAATAATAATAATAATAATAATAATGCAATTTATATATAACCAAACATAGCCTCTGTTTGTTTTCGAAAAATATTTCTCCCAGGAAATTTTTCTCATTTTCTTTTTGATATTTGAAGACAAATTTTTTCTAAGTTGTGGAAAAAAATCCTTCCATTTTTGGATCGGAAAGTGAGTCCATTTTTAATCTCTTGAAGATCAAAATATCATAAAACAAAAAAAAAAAAAATACTATTCATAATAAGTATATCATAGAAATATTAGTTTTGGAACCAACCTCGCATGGGCTAAGTGACAAAAAAATTAAATATTTTTAAGCAAATGAATTCAATTCTTTTTATAGAAATATCAATCCGAATTAATCAGAACCCTTTTACCACACCAAATATTGAAAGTGATTTGCAATCTTTGTTGTTATTAAAGCTCCGTTTGTTTGCAGAAAATATTCTTCTTTAAAATATTTTTCCTTATTTTTTAATGTTTGAATTACTAAAACAAATTAAGTCAAAGGAAAATAAGTTGCTAGTCAATGGAAAATAACTTCTCATTCTAAAAACGGAAAATTATTTTTTAAGACTTGAAATACCTATCAAATATAGAAAGAGAAAAAAAATTAAATATAATATTACCATTTTTATGTAATATTGTATAATTTAGGAAAAAAATTTATTACAAACCAAATATCAAAAATATTTTTTAACTATTTTTCTAGTGTTATAGTCAAACATCAAAAAATATTATATTTTTCTAGAAAATATTTTTTCTAAAAAATATTTTTCAGAAATAAAATATTTTCTTTGAAACATACGGAGCCTAAATAACAAATGGATACTATTTAAAAATATTTTCCAAAAATTACTTTCAAAAATTAAAAAATAGCATATTTTCATGAAAATTAAACAATTATTTTTTGGGATCGAGACAGGCCCTTAAGTGGAGATAATTACTGAAATAATACTATATGTATAATTTTAATTAATTAACAAAATAATTTTCAAATATTATCTCCGAAAATTAAATAATTACTCTTCGGGAATTAATGGAGTCAAATTAACTAGGACTATCGGGGCTATCATCAAATGTATAATTACCAAAATAATACTATTCATACAATTTTAATTGATATTCAATAATAAATAGATACTATTTAAAAATATATTTTTCAAATATTACCTCCAAAGTTTGAAGAATAGTACATTTTGATGAAAAATAAACAATTATTTTCCGCAAATAAACGGATTTTTAGAAATTCATGCATGTAAAGATTGAAAATCACATTTTCTTCCCTAATTTGTGCATGTATCAGAATTTTGGCTTGCACCGGTCACTCTTTACCAAACAATGAACTATTCTTTTTTTTTTTTAAATGGAAGTTTAGAGCTAAAATAAATTTTTGAAGAGGATTTTTGTATTACTGAAAAAATTGAAAAATTTACATGAAACGAAGGCCTACTAACATGAAAAGTTGACATGGAAGCTTTCAGTATTGAATCAAAACCACAAGTAATCAATAGTTACAACTTACAAGCGCCTATATTTCAAAGACTAAGATGCAAATCCAAACCTAATCCCTTATCACGGTGATAGCTCTCACCGTCTTCACCGACCAGCCCACCCCATTTCGCTGCCGCAGGCGGCAAAGTCCTGGCAAGTACTCCCAAGTCCTCATTGGACGCCATTGTGGGCTCATCTTCAAAACACCTTTCATGCCCAGAAAATAATGCATTTCCATGTCCCATGCGACTGAAATGAGACGTGTAAAACCACGGAGGTGATGACTGAAGCTGTTGGCGTTGCTGCTGCATTGCAACCGGAACCACTGCTCTAGTGAGGAGATGCGGTGGCAGAGGAGCGAAAGTGGAGAACATTGATGCAGGGACATATGAAGCAGCTATGTTCCGTGTGGCTTGCATCTGTGCTCGCTTTAAAAGCTGCCTTTCTTTCTTGTGAGCGTTTTGATGGCCACCTAGTGCTTGAGAATTAGCGAACTCACGAAAACAGTATTGACACTCATATTTTCTACCTTGATGATCACCAGTAGTACTCTCGTGATGATCAGCTGATTCTGGAGATGACCCAGATGGTGATTTGCTCGAAATTGCCTCTTCAGGTGTGTTCACTTTATTATTCTCAGAATTAATGTTGAACCCAAATAGTTTCAGGGTTGTGTTGCTGTTAGTGGTGATCATGGCATTGTTAGGTTCTGTATGATACTCAATATCAGCCATATGTAAGAGAAAGATAAGGGTTAATTAGCTTTAGAGATGGTGTGGGTTACTATGAATGAGGCTGGTACTTATATAAAGGTTAATGAAAAGTCTGAACCATACTATTATAGTATATATAGTGAAAAGATTTGATAGAGAAGTTGAGACAGACAAAGAAAGGGAAAGGGAAAGGGAAAGGAAAAGAAAACCTAGTTGGTTGTGAAAAAACCAAGAACAAGGAAGAAAAAGCAAGAACTATCAAGGAAAAAACACAGGTCAAGTAACCCGATACTGATGACGATGGAGAAGCTAAGCCTGTATATATACAAATTATATCATGGGTAATGATATATAATGCGGAGAAATACGACAAATTTTTTTTTTAAAAAAAAAATTATAAAAGAGCTTCCCATTTTACGCGAGAGATTATACTATTTAAGGTAAATTCTATAATTATCGTGCTGCGTGACGTTCCTGTTCACGTCGCGCAGCACGACAAGAAACATTACTATTATATATAGTATAGTCTTTTTATATATATATATAATAGGTATTTAAATAAATTTAAGGGTAATAATAGGTAATTAGATGCAGGATACATAAGGATATATATTTTTTTAATTTACTTATATGTCTCTATACATGGGTATATAAAATTGTAAATTCATACAGCCCATGTTAGTGTCTCCCGCATTTACTATTTTTTTTTTCTAAATTTAAAAAGTTAGCTCAATAGTATAACATAACATTAAATTTTTATGCGAGGGTAATTCATAGCAAGTGATTCCATATTCAAATTCTGGTAAGATAAATTTTATTTATATATTATTAGCACTAATCACAAAAGTGTAAATAAAAATTATACGCTCAAGTATATATGGTATCTATATGTGCATATGATATGAATCTAATTTTTTCCCTTATGCCAATTTGTCGCTACCATATTTGGTATTATTTTATGCGTATCTAAGCGTAGATTTGATGCAGTATTCAAGCAGCTTCAAGATTCAAACACTTTACCTCACAAGACATTGGGGGTTAGCTTAGAAAATTGAAACCTAACATCATTACTTTGTTAATTATTATTGTTCGAAAGACTTGTTAGAAACTCCAAGCTTGTCAAAAAGAGGGAGAGATGTGGATTGGAATTGTTTGTGTGTTCACTATGCTATATGGTCCTACAAATGACTAATAATTTTGGTATGTTTGCGTGATTGACGTTAAGTTGTAGCTAATTGTGATACTTTATTTATTCTATGAGAAGATCTTCTCGTATCTTACTAACTACCGTGATTAGGGTTTCAGTGTCCTATTCTTTTCACCAAAAAAAGGGTTATATTAAGCCCCACCTGGCCAAGTTTGTGTCATGTTACATATGCTACTTATACAATCTATCAATTTAAATTATTATGCTAATCATTTCATTCATCATTATATACATACACACACAAACCAACATCTATTTATTCAAATAATGTGCAATTTAATTTTTTTTTTAACTAAGATATCAAATGAGAGTATTATATATATAGAAAAATAGATGGTGAAAAAATTTTATTTTATTATGAATTCATCTAATTCGAACTCTTAAATAATCAAAATTTATGTGACGGTTCACTTATAAGTTTTCAGTGGATATGATATAAATATATAAAGAGTATAAAAACTAATAAATGTTACCTTAAATTTTATGTAAATTTACACTCACATATGATACAAATGAAGTGCATTTATATATATTAGTATAATTCACAAGAGACCCTGTTTAAATAATTTTTTTTAAAAAAAAAGTCATACAATTATACATATATATTGTGAAATGTTCTTGATTAATTAGCTCATTATGTTTTTTTATTTAACTTGAAGAACCAACAAAAAGCACTCAACCCTCACGTTGCCAACATATGTGTTATTAATTATTGCCATTGAAAGTTAATATAGTAGAAATTTTGTAATGTGTCAATGTATAATGTGAAACCAAATTAATAATCAATATACATAAGCTTTAAATCCAAAAGCTCTTAACCAAAAAGTCATCACCAGAACCTTGATTCTGTCTCATGTTTGTCTGCTCGTGTTGCAATAATGACATCCTTTCAATTTCCCTATTTTGAATAGTTAATTTGTCTGGTATGTGCAGCTATAGCCTATAGCAAGATAAAGATCCCAGATTAGTATATACTATATATGTAATAACGTCATTACACTACAAAAAAAAAAAAAAAAAAAAAACTAATTTGTAGAGACTATAATAATTGTCTCTATAAATAATAAAATTTATCTATATAGTTTATAGAGACAATTTTACTTCGTTTTCATTTTTTTCACTTCAGCTTTTGTCTCTATAAGGTATAGAGACAAAATAATATTGTCGTTTATTTATATATTAATTTATGAAGACAAATTTATTTGTCTATAGAGACAAAATTAAATTATTTTCAAATCTAATTATTTATATATTATCTAAAAATTTGAATTGTAATATAAAAATTTTAAATTTTAACTACTTTCAATTTTAATATAATATTTATGTAAAATTTCAACTTTTAAGATTTGAAAAACTTTCAACTTTTTTATTTTGATAGTTATCATAAATTCATAACTACCATAAAAAAAAATAACTTGATAATTTTTCATGTTGTAGCAATTTATAAAGAGAAGTATAAAGTTCTTATTTACTTACTAACAATGTGAGATTTAAGTCTCATATCTCAACAGAGACAACAAAATAAAAATTTGTCATTTATTTTTTATTTAAAATCATTATAGAGACAACAAAATAAAACTTGTCTTCTTACCCGTCACTATATCTTAAATTTTTTGTAGTGTGAGAGAAGCCAATCTTTCAAACAAGATCTAGTTATTTGAAAATGACAATGATACGTGTGAATGAGTAATTAAGGATCGATCTTTTTTTTTAACACCCTTTTCAAATGCTTATTTTACAAAATCTTAATTTAGATTAGAGTTTCATTATAGGGATAATTAAATTAATTAATTTTGTAAATATAATTCAAATGGTTGAAAAAAAAAAAAAAAGCAATGATCTAATAACGAAATCAGCACTAAATTCATCAGACTGATTTGAGGTACGGCTTTAAAATTATTAAAGTTCTGAATAATGTTACCATACTAACCAAAAAAAATTGTGGATATGCAACTTTTTTTATTATCTAATTAATTAATTAAAATTACTTCTTCCTTTAAAAATAGATAGAGATTTTTTTTTTTTTTTTGGTTTACAAAGAAATGTCTATAAGTTACATATACAGTCTTTTCAATTACTTTGTTCAATGAGAAACTGTTACTTGACAAAGTAAATTTTCTTGTGATAAAATGTCTCCCACCTAATTGATAAACTAGTACATCACTCCATTTTAGAAGTCATATGGTTTATGCTTTTCTTGTATACTTGATAGAACAACATATTAGATTGCCCAAATCCCAAGATATGGTCCACATTCACCAAGTTGTGCTTAAACAAGATGCTAATTTTTGGCATGATTTTATGAACTGACATGCATATATATACACGTAGATGTATACACAGTCAAATTGACTAATTACTGGATAATCATAAATTGACTAATTAAAGAAAATTAAATAATTAAATAAATGCCTAGGATATATAGAAGAAGCTAGAAATTGACATATTTTGTCATTTGTTTCTTTCCAATAATGTTAAGTTGTACATGACTTCTTGATATTTTATTTTTGTAGTATACTATTTTTTGTGGATGATACAAGGTACGTGTATTATATGGAAGTACAAGATAGTTCAGTTTAGAAAAAATATATGTACAAGTCATTGGAACCTTCATGATTGATGCAACTGGTGAGTTTGGGCGGACTTTGTGCTCCCTAAGTTATTTTACTTTCTTAATCATATGATCTATATCTATGTCAGTGCACAAGTTCCTGTGATTAGGTAATATTCTTATGTTTGGGGGCTATTACTACACTAATTTGATGATTTTCTTGACAGGACAAATGTAGTTTCTCAAGGGAGGAAACTTATTGCCCATAGCAGATTTGTCATAAAATCATTCAATACAAACGTTTCAAACTATATTGTGAGACCCAAAACAATTTTAATATTTTTTAATAAATTATATAATATTTTATCTACTTAATGTAATGTATTCACCGGTTAATTTTTATTGATCAAATGTAAAGTATTTAAAAAATATATATTTTTATTGTGTCATATTTTTATTAATTAAATATAAAATATTCAAAAATTATATATCATAAATTCAATTATTTGGTTTAATATTCTAAATATATATAAGAATTTTTTAAAAATTATTTAATTTATGAATTTAATATTATATCTAAAATGATATTAAATTAATATTTCTAATAAATTCATTATAATTTATGCTCAAATCTTGATATATGCAATTGTGTTAAATTAATTATTGAAAGACTTTTAACGCTTTTATAGTCTTATATAAGTTAAACTGAAAGTCAAATTGAATTAATAGAGTTTAATACACTGATGAATTAAAATATATACACATATAAAAAAAATTCGAAATGTTACTTTTTTAAAGAGCTATTATCAACTATTAATTCTTTGATAATATCTGGATAGGAAAAAAAAAAATAGTTCTAGCTAAAATGGCTTCTGTTCAAATCTCTGCTTTCCAATATTCATGTTTCATCGACACATTAAAAGTACATATGCATTTTTAGACAATTCTAGTAAAAAAGGACTAAATTAAATGGCTTCCATGTACATTTCAACCATGGTGTACAATCCAATGTACATTTAATGCATCAAATAATTAGTTAAACTGTTTAAAAAGAAAAGTTAAGATATAACATGGGTGTGAACAAAGTTGTAGAAACAAGAAACTAATTGGTCAACATAAGTAGGTTATAAGTAAGAAAATTGAGTAGCACAGTAATTAATTAATTAATTCCTGGTTACCAAAAAGGTTAGAACACTTGCATGATTATGTCCACTGAAGAAAGAAAATGAAACTGCAAATAATTAACATCATCAACTGTCAGACTTAAGCTAATTGAGACGTGTTAACATAAGATAATATGATTGTACTAATAAAATATATATCATAAGATAATATATTTTGCTAAATATATTTATGATATTTAATTAGGTTAGGCTTTTGTTGAGGACATTAATTATATGTTCTCTAGAGAAAGCTCATATATATAAACAAATGAAGTACTTGTCTTTGAAGAATTAGATTGATACATTTGTCTTGAAAATCAATGATCTTTTATAAGACTTTCAGGTTGTTTGAAGTACTTGTCTTTGAAGAATTAGGTTGATGCATTTGTCTTGAAAATTAATGAATGATCTTTTTATAAGACTTTCCAAGTTGTTTTGAAAGAACTTGCTAGTTAAATTCACATGCAAGCTTTCAAATGCAAGTAATTGGACCAACATTGATGAAGCATTTCAAAGTTTAACTTACATTCGCTTTAAATGAATATTTTACAGAATTTATTGTAAGTGAATTTTATATTTTATCATATTGTATTTGATATAAATTTAAAACTTCTTGTTTGATTAAAAAAATAAAATTAATATTTCATGATAGGAACATTTTAGAAAAAAGACTTAAAATCATAAGATATATATTTCGTATCAGTTAACAAGAAAGAAATATATTTCCTACACCCTATCTTATAGCACTTGAAAATTTCAGTTGTTTATATTAGGGGCTTTTGCTATAGTGAAAACGTTTGTATCTATACAAATAAAATTACAACAGTTAAATTAATTTTTATTTAATTACGACCATTAATTATATTGGTGTATCAATACCTGTAAAATATATCAATGGTTATAATTAAGTAAATTTTAATCTAACGGTCATAGTGTCACGCCCTCACTACTACTAATAACATTAGGATATATAATTAAAGACTTAATGATAATAAAGAATCTCTTGTTATCAAAATTATAAGAATTTAATGCTAAACTCTAAAGCTATCTAAAAGTATATACATATTTTTGTACAACTCAATATTGACTTTATATAATTAACAAATTCTAATCTCATTCGCTCAATATTTCAAATGTAGAAAACTTCATCATATCCATCTTATTTACTGTCATAGTCCGCGACACTGTCATCTCCCAGCTGCTGACTAAGCAGTAATCAAACACCTATACTGAAAATTTTAAAATAAAACGAGTGTGAGTAATTTCAAAAGGAAATTACCCAGTGAGTAGATGAAATATTATTTTGAAATATTATCATAAGAAACCTTTTAAAACCAACTTCCAGTAGTTTCAACAATAAGAATCAATGAACTTCAAATATTTTATTCACATTCAAATAAATCTCATTTCTAAAAACAACCACATTCATTATTCGTTCGAATATTTCATAAAATCTCCTTATTCTTACATATTTATTTCATGAAATAATAGGGATTCAATAACCATCAGTATTAAATAAATACACTATATTAATATCTATATAGCCTCACCAACTAACCTCCCTCTCATAAAAATTAAAAATTCAAACATAAATTAATTCATTTCATATTCAAGTGGTATATTAAAAGACAATTCAGTAAAAGAAACAAATCAACACCTCACTATACAATCTTAGATAATATACTTAAACACACTAACAATAAGATCATCATCAACATACATCATCCATTGAAAATTATTAACTAGGAGTACTTCATACACATACACGTAATCTTAAGCGCAATATCATTCAACACTGTAATATCTCGTAAATATTTACTCATGCTCAATGCTCATGGAAACACTACTTAAGTGTGATCAGCACTTAAGCCCACAATAACTCAAAGGTCAATTCAAAATAATATATGTAGCTGGCCCAAGGCAACAGCTCTACATATATCTTATATGTAATCTTACATCTTCATAGCAAATTATGCACCCGGCCCCTGGCAGCGGTTATGCATACGTGTACCCGGCCCTTGGCAACAGCTATACATGGTGTATCTGGCCCTTGGCAATGGCTATACACATCCGCTAACTTAATCTTACAAAGTATCATACGCATCCGACCCTAGGCATCGGCTATGCACATACACCCACTCATTTTTTAGTGACACAGGCAACGACTATACATATTCACTAACTTCAATTATAAATTTACGTATATACTACTTAACCATAATCCTATATGGTATTATGTGGATCCGGCCATAGGCAACGGCTATACACATTTTCCAAATATTATTCAAACATAGATTTATCTCTTCATGATATTAGGTGTTCTCGGCCCCCGGCATCAAGAATACATCTCTACAACCCTTCCATGTACCAAATAAGAGATCTCTAATCCTTAGATTTATATTCCATTAAAACTACATCACTTTCTTTTAGGAGTTCTCGAGTATCCTAACATCACTTAGATTTCTTTGTGCCTTTCTTATAAAACATCATTCTCAGACTTCTATATTGGATACTTGATCATCATCCCTATCAACTAGAACATTGAATATTATAATGTTTCTACTTAACTCTCCATTTCTAGATTTGACCTATCCTTACCAGAAAGGAATCAGGTTGAATATATATATATATATAATTACTTAACATCTCATCATTCCTTTCTCTTAGGATTGAAATCTTATGTTCACTTGATTATACTGGTTACTTTACTTTAATTATCATTTCCTTAGTCCATTATCTTCCCGGCCTTATTGTTAACGAACATACTTTAGTCTCTACTCGGAGACTTACAAATTCTCATAATTCATTATTCTACTTCTTAAGTTAATAAGTCCTTACTACGAAGGAATAAATTGTATACACCTATAT
>CATIWO010393002.1:0-14205 GCA_949673435.1 Macaranga tanarius
TTACGTCATAGTTTGATCCACCCATCACATGAGTATCCACATGTCTATTCTGATATCTCATATCAAGTAGTATGAGACTTACTACCTCCCACTATCGATATCATATACCGATCAAGAAAAATAGACAGAGGTGATAGTCTACGGATTAATGCTACCCATATATTAATCCTATGACTATGAACATTTATAGTACATGTACTAAATAAGTTTTTCACTCATATTATCAACTCTTGATAATAAGCTTATTTAACATTGTACTAAGGGTAAATATTCAAATAAACAAACACTTTGATCCAAATGAATATTTTATTACCATGGGGATAAATATACAATGTCTACATACAATAATGGCCCTAGGGCACATCTATACTAACAGAATTTAGATCCATTGAGCTATGATGGAGGCCCAATTACAAGAGCAAGAGCTAAAAGGATGAAAGAGGCAGTTATGGGGCTCGTTCAAGATCATTTGGAGCTTATAGAGAAGAGTGAAAGTGAAGTCAAAGGTCAATTCATAGTCAATATAGTCAATAGGCTACCAAACATAGATTTGAGCCTAAGATTTATACATTTAATTTAATATAAAGAACTTAGGCCACAAGGAGTCTAAATACATGAATTGGACTAAGGGCAACAAGGACCATGTGTTGGGCTTATTTCTAAACCCAAGATCCGTATTATGGCTGAATATAGAGTCCAAGTTACATTAGGCCAGCCTTTGTGTTTATCTTATTATTTAATGTTATCTTAGTTTAGCTAGGATAAGTTTGTTAGTAGACATTTATTTGATATCCTAGTTTAAGTAGGAGGGTTAGTTGTTATCCTAATTAAATTAGGATAGTAGTTATCCTACTCTGATTAGGATTGTTATCTTATTGTTATCCTAGTCTCATCAGGAGACCAAAAGTTATTAGTTTCCTATTCTTAAAAGGACTAGTTTAGATTAATGTCCTATTATTACAAGGACTTCATTTAGGATTAAAAGCAAATTATATATATGTATTAAACTTACAAAATTTGGCAGATTTGATTATTAATAAAGATTTCAAAATTTTCTAAGTTCTTGTGATAGCTTTGCTTTAAATTTGTTTCTCGATTAAGTTGTGAATTCTTCCTTTGATAATTAGAGTTCTTAGTTGTTAGATAACTAAAGGGTTCTAATTCCTTTGATTTATGCTAGATAGATCATTGGGTAAGATTCCAATAGATTATTATAGTTCTTGTTAATTAGATTAACAAGGGTTATATCAGTTTGGTGTTAGAGCATAGGCTCTAGTATAAGCTACATATCCTTTACTATTGTGTTTATGCATCAATATATATATATATATATAAAATTATTGCATTATTCATGTGAAGCTGGTAGCAACAAATACATCATCAATTGTTGATATAAGTGGTTCGATCAAGAGGAGCTGCAAGATTTACCAAAGCATATTCAATTGCCAATTTGGATCAGCTTGCACTAAACCATGTAAGTATCAATTCGAACCCTAAAAAACACATCATATTTGCATATTTTTGTTTAATTTCCTTTTTTATACCAGCCCTAGTAACAGAATAAATCATTCTACTCTTCTACCCCCTTCTTTTCACCCGTTATCGCAAATCTTGGACTTCAATCTTAAAGAAAACATTCAAGATTCAATTTGTTTCAAAAATTTAAAATCCTTCACGTTACATCACATTATTCAGTGCCTATAAAAGCCAAAAATACAACAACATCTGTGCATAAACAACTGCAAACACTATAAGAAAATTGATATTTAGTGACGGAATTTAGTGATGGAAATTTCCATCACTAAATTATGATGGAATAGTAATGGAAATTTAAATTAGTGACAAATATTAGTGACAGACACAAAATCTGACACAAAATTCAAAAGAGAAAAAAGCTAGAAAAAAATTATGACGGAATAAAAATCCATCAATAATCCATCATAAATTAGCGATGGAATTCAAAGTCCGTCACAAATTAGTAACGGACATTGAATTCTATCACTAATTCATCACTAATTAGTGACAAATTAGTAACAGACTTCCTTAATTATTTTTTTTCAATTCTTTTTTTTGTGAAATTAGTGGCGGATTGAAAACCGTCACTAATTAGTGATGGATTGAAAAATCTGTCACAAATTAGTGGCGGATTTATTGAAAAATCTATTACAAATTAGTGACGGATTGGAAAATCTGTCACTAATTTATGACAGATTGGAAAAGCTGTCACTAATACATACTTTTTTAATTTTTATCAATTTTTTTTGAGAAAATTTGTGACGGAATGAAAATCTGTCACTAAATTAGTGATGGACTTAAAGATTCGTCACTAATTTAGTGACGGATTAGTGACAGATTTTATTAGTAATTCTTTTTTTTTTTTTTGTAAAATTAGTGACTGGAAAATCTGTCTCGTCACTAATCCGTCACTAATTTGTGATGGATTTTCCAGTCCGTCACTAATTTTTAACGGATTAAAATATCCGTCACAAATTAGTGATGGAATTTAGCAATCCGTCACTGATACACACTTCTTTAATTTTTTTTTAATTTTTTCTTTGAGAAAATTTGTGACGGACTACATAATTTTTTTATTCCTATTAATTTTTGCAAAATTATTATATAAATTTTATTTTAATTTATTAAAATTCTTATTATATATAAAAATAGTGTTATAAATATATATACATCAGTTTTTTCTTCTTTTTATTTTCCTTTTTTTTTTTATTTCTATTTCAAATTTTCCCTCCAAAATTTTTCCCACATCTCTTCCCTCTCTTTTTCCCTCCATTTTTTATTTCATATTCTTTTTCTCTTTTTTTTTTTTTTTCATTTTACATTCTTTTTCCCCCTTTTCTACTTTCATTTTTCTCTTTTTATTTATTCATATTTTTATTTTTTTCCTCATTCCTTTCTTTTTTTTTTTCCTTTTTTCTTCTCCTTCTTTTCTTCCTCCACCACTACTTCCGGCCACCTCCCTCTGCCGCCGCCCACCTCCCGCCGCCGGCCATCACTGCTGCCACCATCTCCGGTCACCACCATTTTGTAGATCTTGTGTAGATCTAATAGATCTTCAAGGTTATTTTCTTATATTTTATTTATATAATTTTCATGTTTTTGTTTTCTTTTTATATATTTTTATTTTTTTAGTTCTATAAATGTATCATTTTTTTAATTTTTTGGTTGATTTTAATGCTTTCATTAATTATTTAGTCATCTTTAATTTGTGCTATTTTTAATATTTTTATCATTTGTGGTCTTGATAGTCTTTTACTCAAACATTTGATGAAATTTGTTGGAATAAAATTGTTAAATTTTAGCAAATTAATTAGTTAATTATTTTAGTTGGTTGATTAGTTTTATTAGTAATTATAATTAGAGTAAATTAATTAATTGTTAAAGTAGATTAAGCTAGTTAATTAGTTAAATTAAATTATTATATATTAAGTAATTATATAAGTTTAAAAATATTTTAATAAATTAATTGGTAATTTAGGTTTACTTTATTTTTTTTAACTTTAATTTGTAATATAAATTTTTATGCTCTCATTATTTAGGATGCTAAGTTATTAGACTATTTGATTTTAAATATTTCTATGCATAAATAAATAAAAAGAATACAAGTACATATACTATTTGTAATGATTTCTTTTATTGTTGAAATGTAGAAACAATTATATTTATTTTTGGGTGTAAAAATAAAATATTAGATGTGTTTTTATTTGCACTATTTTAATTTTTTTTTGATATTTTTTAAATTACATATTTTTTTCATGGAAAACAATCAATAATCAAATGAAGTTAAAGGTCATCTGGGATGATGAAGCGCAGAGATTGTATAGACTTAATACTTGAAAAAATAAATGATTGTATAGAATTTATAATTTTGAAATTTGTTGCATTGAATTTTGTAATTTTGATATTTATTATATTGAATTTTATATTCTATATCAATATAATAAATTATTATTATTTATAATTTATATATTATTTAGTTATATTTATATTTGCTGTATCATTTTTATTACTTTTTATAAATATATTTTTGAAAATTGCAATTTATATAACATTTAATATTAATAATAATTTTATTATATTGATAAAAAAATTTATAATTTATGATTGAAAATCCGTCACTAAATTAGTGACAAAAAATCTGTCATTAATCTGTCACTAAATTAGTGATGAATTTTCTAATCCGTCACTAATCTGTTACTAAAATTGGTGACAGATTGAAAAATCCGTTAGTAAATAGCGACGATAAAAATACTGACGATAAAAAATCTGTCACAAATCCGTCACTAAACTGTTTAGTGACGGATTTTTTTGTCACTTAACAATGAATTTTTTTTAGTGAAAAATCAAACTTACCTGAAACCACCCGAAAAGGTACCAAAATCACATATTATGATTTAAGCTTCAAGAGGTGTTTGAAGGCTTCCAGATCTCTCTAGTTAAGTGTTTTTAGTGATAATCAGTCAAAAAAAAAAAAAAGAGAAAAAAAAGTCAAAAAGTCAAATTTATTTGTGTTTGGTCGAATACTCTATTAAGGCCATATTTCATTCTTTCCATTGTTAGCTTTAAGTATCAAGAGTCTGAAATTTATAATTCTCTTCAAAAAGTGAGTAGTAAAAGTTTAGCTCAAATAAGAACTTCAAAGGGAAATTCTGTGTGTTATTGAATTGGTGAGTGCATTAGAGTGATTCAAATCAATTCGAGTGAAATATATGAGGGAGTGTTATAATAGGTGTTTTCTATCATTTTCTTACAGGTTTGCATCATGGGTCCTAAGGAGAAAATCACTTTGGAGGCGATACAAGGGATGTTACAAAAGATGATGGTAGGACTGAAAACTGCAAGGTCCAATAAAGGTTAGCAAGGTTAGAATAAGGTACTCCTAGCCGTACAAGAGACGTAAAATGAAGTCTCTTTGACGATTTGGAAGAGGAGGCAGAAGAAGGTTCTACACATTCCAACAAAGGCAAATCTAAAGATGGGAATTTGGGATCAATTAAAATGAAGATTCCAGCTTTCCATGGAAAAAGTGATCCTGAAGCATATTTAGAGTAGGAGAAGAAGGTAGAGCGTGTATTTAAGTGCTATAATTACACTGAGGAGAAAAAGGTGAAATTGACAGCCATTGAGTTCACTGATTATGCGAGTATATAGTGGGACTAATTTACCTCTATTAGGCATAAAAGTAGAGAAGGCTCTGTTTCTTCATGGTTGGAGATGAAAACTATCATGAGGAAGAGATTTGTACTATAACACTATTTTAGGGATTTGTACAACTGATTACATGGTTGAATTAAGGTTTCAAGAGTGTTGAAGAATATCACCAAAAGATGGAGATGGCCATGATTAGAGCTAGCATTGAGGAGGATAGAGAAGCTACCATGACATGTTTTCTTTCAAGATTAGACTGTGATATTGCTAGCCTTATTGAGTTGCATCATTATATAGATTTAGAGGATATGGTATATATGACAATCAAGATTGAAAAGCAATTAAAGGTGAAAACTAAGGTTGTTTTGACTCCAACACCGTCATGGAAGTCGAATTGGAAAGGAAACTTGGGAGGTGATGCGAGTACAAATAAAGGCTGATTTAAACAAAGAAAAAACAAAAATATCACTACACTAAAAATTCAACCTAAGGATGACAAATCCAAGGGTAAATCATAATGCTTTAAATGTTTGGGATATAGACATAGAGCAGCACAATGTTCAAATGCAAAGGTGATGACCTTACGCAATGAGGAGGTGGTAAGTGAAGCTGAGGATGATGATGATGATGACTTAAGTGATATGCCACCATTGGAGGATTCTTATAACATGGAGGGTGATGAACCAGCCCCTCAAGAGACAATTTTCATATTGGTAGCAAGGTGTGCTCTAAACATGCAAGCTAAGAGTGATGAGGTACAATGTGAAAAAATCTTCTATACTAAGTGTATGATAGATAATAAGTTGTGTAGTATGATTATTGATGGTGGTAGTTATACTAATGGTGTTAATACTAGTTTAGTTAATAAATTAGGACTAAAAAAAACTAAATATCCTACACCATATAGATTGCAATGGTTGAATAATAGTGGGGATATTAAGATCACTAGGCAAGCATTAATTTCATTCTCTATTGGGAATTTTCATGATGAGGTTTTATATGATGTAGTTTCTATGCATACTAGTCACATATTATTAGGATGTTCTTAGCAATATAATAGGCGTGTTACACATGATGGGTTTTCTAAAAAATATTCATTCAAAATAAATGGTAAATCTATTAATTTATTACCTGTGACGCCTAAAGAAGTGTATAAAGATCAAAAGATTTGGAGTGAATGTGAGAGTGCAAGTGAAAATAAAAAAGTGTACAAGCAAAAAGAGAGTTATAAAAAAAGCCAAGAGAGGTATGAGAGTAGAAAGGAAAAAGGAAAGAAACTAGAGAGGATGCACAATGAGGAAAAAATTCATGAGGGTGCGCATGCAAAAGGAGAGAATAGTGTGCAAAGAGTGGTAAAAAAAAGTAAAAGGTAATTTCTTTGCAAGAGAGGGTGAGGTTTGAAAGGTATATTTATCAAGGCAGCCTATCATACTATTGGTATTCAAGGGTGCTTGTTTATCTTTTAACTCTAACCTAATTCTCTCTTTTTTTCCTAGTTCTTTTTAAGCTTTGTTATAGAAATTTGAAGATTTATTTCCTGAATCCATGCCTAATGGTTTGTCGCCATTAAGGGGGATAGAGCATTAAATTGACTTTATTCTTGGAGCATAAATTCCAAATAGACCAGCTTATAGGAGCAAGCCTGAAGAAACAAAGGAGTTACAATGACAAGTGGATGAGTTATTATTTAAAGAGTTAATTAGAGAAAGCATGAGATCATGTGTTGTTCCTCTTCTATTATTGCCTAAAAATGATGCAACATGGTGTATGTGGGTTGATTGTCGCGCCATCAATAAAATCACTATAAAGTATTGCCATTTTATTCCTCATTTAGATGATATGTTAAATGAATTACATGGTGCATGTATATTCTCTAAATTGATTTAATGGCTGGATATTATCAAATTTGAATGAAAATAGGGGTTGAATGGAAAACTACCTTTAATACAAAATATGGTTTATATGAGTAGTTAGTAATGCCTTTTGGATTAACTAATGATCATAGTACTTTTATACGTTTGATGAACCATGTTTTGCATGAAGATATTGGCAAAGTTGTTGTTGTCTATTTTGATGATATACTTGTGTATAATAAATCAATAGAAGATCATGTTTTGCATGTTAGATCTGTCCTTAGTGTTTTGTATTCATAAAAGTTGTATGCTAAGCTTGTTAAATGTACATTTTGCGTACCTAAAGTTATATTTTTAGGTTATGTTGTTTGTGAGCATGGCATAGAGATTGATAATGAAAAGGTTAAGGCTGTTAAATCTTAGCCTACGCCTAAAAGTGTTGGAGATGTTCGTAGTTTCCATGGCTTAACTAATTTTTATAGGCATTTTATGCGTGATTTTTCTAACATAGTCGCCCCTTATTAAAAATAATGTTAGTTTTAAGTGGGGTAATGAATAAGATAGGGAATTTAACATGCTTAAATCTAAGTTAATTTCTGCTCTTGTTCTTGCTTTGCCTACCTTTAATAAAACTTTGAGATTGAATATAATGCTTCTAGAGTGGGAATTGGCATCGTTCTTATACAAAAGGGTAAGCCAATCGCCGATTTTAGTGAAAAACTAAATGGCGTAGCATTGAACTACCCAACATATGACAAGGAGATGTATACATTATTGAGGGCATTAGAAATGTGGCAACACTACTTTTTGCCTAAAGAGTTCGTCATCTATACAGACCATGAAAGTTTGAAGGATTTAAAGGGTCAAAACAAACTCAATAAGCGACATGCAAAGTAGAACGAGTTTTTTAAATCCTTTCCATATATTATCAAATATAAGCAAGTTAAGGAACACGTTATGGCTGATACATTCACTACTAGAATGCAATAATTTACCGATAGAAATTAGTGATGGATATTATTTCATTACTAATTATTGATGGATTAGTGACGAATATGAAATTACCGATGAATTACCGACGACTTAAAAATTATGTCGGTAAAATTCACCGAAAATTATGTGGAAAAAATTAGCGCCTGAATCTGCGATGGAGTTAGCAACAGATTTTGTTATCCATCGCTAAATGGTTATCAAAACTTAAAAATGTATATCTAGTATTTACCGACGGCACATATCCGTCGCTATTTAGCGACGAATTTTGAGTCCATCGCTAAATTACCGACGGTTATATGTAACCGTCGTTATTTTAACAACATAACAATTAAAAAAACTGAACTACCCACAACAAACAAAAACCCTAAAATTTCTATCTTTTCTCTGCCTCCTTCCTTCTTATCTCTGCCTCCTTCAGTATTCATTCCCTACCGCCACCGCAGCTCCTCCTCCTTGTCACCAGCCTCCGGCCAGCAGGAACCACCTCCTCCTTCTCCTTCTCCTTCTCCTTGTCACCGCTGCTACCGCCGTTGGAGTGCTCCTCCGCCGTATCATCCTTACGGATCACTTCAGGTATACACTCTCCTCCTCTAAGCGTATGTATGTATAAGTTCCTTAAGCCTTCTTTGCTTTTTTTTTTTTGTCATTTTTAGGATGCTATTCTGTTGGAAAATATCAAAATTTTTTCTATGTGAAATTCTGAGAAATTTTATTATTACAATTTCAATGCAAATTTTGTTAATGTTATTAACTATTTTTTTCTGTTTTAATTATCGAATAATAACTTTGAAATTTTTTAATTCAAATTTAGAGAAATTATTTTCTTTTAATTGAGATAAAAGGACAAAAAAATCAGAAATCAAACTCGTAATATCAAAGAATATTTATAAACTATAGATATAATGATACTAAATTTTTTAAAAAATGTGGAAACATATTTTTCTTTTACCTTTGATCCTATAAGATTTCATGATGTCCATTTAGAAATTAAATTATAAAGAAAATAATGGGTAGGCCAAAATAATAAAAAGATATATATATATATATATATTTATTTATGTCGGTGAAAAATGCATGCTTTGAGACAAAAAGCAAAATTTTTTTGGGTAATATTTATGCGGACAAAAATTATAACATATTTCAAATGTGTCAAGTGGTATGCTTTTTATAATATAGATGGGAAAGATTCTTGCCGGATTAAAATTAGAAAATTTAGTTTTAAGGATTAGCTTGTGATGTGTTTATGACCCATAGTATTACAACTAGGTTGAATTCTTGGAATGTTTGGATTAGGATTAAGAATTTCAAAGAGTTATATCATTTTGTAAATATTTAGAAAAATATCACTAATGAACTACGTATTTAACAATAAAAGATACATCATTAATTTAGAAAACAAAAAAAAAACATTGGATCTAAAATATAAAATTTATTGCATACAAGTATTTAGTTTAGTCTTCTAATTTTATTTTATTTTTTTAAAATTTAATGGAGATCCAATGGGCTAACATTGACATTACTAAATAGTAGCTTGAGAATTTTTTAAAATTTCCATAATTCTTATAAATGAATATCATTCAAACCACCTCTAATATACTAAAGTTATTTTTCCTTCACCACTTAATAATGTTATTTGTTATCAAACATATATGCAATTTATTCAATGATTTTTTTTATGAATACTCAAATAATAAAAATTGTTCATAGCATTAAAATATTTTGAGTTAAATTTCTAATTATCGGCTGGTGTAAAGTTTTTTCCTTAAATTAATAAGAAACTAATTTGATTTTTTATATATACATATAAGTTCAGGAATGAGTTTATACGAGATCAACTTTTTTGATCGTCTATGAGCATAAGTTCAGCTCTACACAACCACATATTTTTTAGGCTTATTTGTAAAAAAAATCCAAACCTTTACAATTTTTTACAATTTAATCCCAACCTTTTAATTTTTGCTATTATGTCTCAATTTGTAAATTTTTTTACAATATTAACACATTAATGAATTTGGGCAAATAAATTAATTCATTAATGTTTTGCAATAAGGCTTGTTGGGGTCCACTCTTTGTGTTGGTGGCATTACACTTCATTGCCCACTCAGAATTTTTTAAAATAATTTTGACCAAATTCATTAATGTGTTAACATTGCAAAAAAATTTAAAAATTGGGACATAATTGTAAAAATTAAAAGGTTGGGACTAAATTGTAAAAAGCTGTAAATGTTTGGATTTTTTTCACAAATAAGCCTATTTTTTACCGTAAGACAAATTTATTGAAGCTGTAATTCTTTTTTCCGTGATCCTCATCCACCATGTCCTGTAAATTATGTCCCTTCTCATACGCCCAATTCATTATGTAATTATAATGAATTTATTTAAATGATGAATTGCGATAGACATTTTTTTTGATGAATTGCGATGCTAAAAAATACCATCTTATCATTTTTATTGCAATTGTGATTGTGTATAGGATTGTAGTTATTTTATTACAGGATTGGCCCTACTGTAGTACGGAGATGTTTATATTTTAGAAGAGGTTCTGCCGAATTTTCAGTAGAATCCTCATAATTTGTTTGTTTAATCTTAATAGGTTGTTTGAGTCTTTTCTAGAATTGTACATATTAGGAAATACGTTCTGATCTTATTTTCTTATTCTTAATTATAGATTTTTCCGGAGGAGAGCTATTGTATCGAAGCCCAGTTAGTACTGCACGTCATTGAGGTAAGTTAATATCACTCGTTTGTTGCTAATAGCCTATATATATATATTTATATTAGTGTCACAAGCATGCACTATTATGAAATTATAATTCTTTTAGATATATAAGATGCATGAAGGCACTATGGATATTAAAGTCGTACACATGATGGTTGAGATTTTTTAGTTGTATTTTATGTGTATATATTTGTAAATCAGCACATGTATGTATATTAATTGTTTATTAGTTACTTAACAGTTGCTTTGACCATGTTAAATAGCCTTAGCTAGCCGTAGAATATCCGTCCAGTGCATTCAACAATGAGTGCATTAGATTGTCCCAGTGGACACTTTGTATAAGTGATATTGACATTCTCGATCATATGCAAAACTTATGCATACAGTATAGATATGTTTGACTTCTTTTTAACAATTGTTCTCTGAGTGCATATCATACTATATGCCATGCAAAGCCAATGCATACTATGCTTCATTTGGCTTTACTGGGTATATAGTATGAATAGTGCACTTGGAGAATGACGCCGGAAGGCTAACGAATTTTGTATATACTATATGCACATGTGATCGAATGTTAGCACCACTTATACAAATGGGTTAGGGCCAAACCTTTACAAGCATGTTCACTTAAACAGGCTTTCACACATCTAGGTTCCCCATCTCTGTACTAACTAACTTCAACCTTAATTACTAATAAATAAACCTTTAGATGTACACAGATATGAGACAGGATCGGTTATGGATGTATGAAGGAAGAGTTATCAATGGGTTGTTGTCCTCAGAGTTCATTGATAATATTGAACAGTTTATTGGCTTTACAACTTCATATCCTGAGTGCATGAGTGAGGGTAAAATTAAGTGTCCTTGCACAAAGTTCAAGTGTAGAAACTAATATTTCCATGACTTTGACACTGTGCGGATCCACATTTTAAAGAACAGGTTTGTGGCTGATTACTGGAATTGGATGTATCACGGTGAGTAGAGAATGGATGTTGAATATGACACTTTCGTCAATACTTTTCCCCCCCAGTCATCTTACCAAGTTGATGATGAGAACTATTGTTCATACCAAAGAATGGTTGTTGATGTTGCTAGTCTAGCTTTCAATCCATCTATCTTAGATGAGCAACCAAACCCAGAAGCACAAAAGTTTTATGACATGATGCATACAGTTGAAAAAGAATTATGGCCTGAGAATATAAGACATTCTCAATTGTCTGCAGCTATAAAAATGTTAGAGCTGAAATGTATACATCAATTTTCAGAGAGTGCGTATAAAAATTTTAGTGAATTCCTTCAAAAAGTCCTCCTTGAAGACAATTTGATGCCAAAAGACTTTTACAGCACGAAGAAGTTAGTTCAGGGTTTGGGTTTGCCTATAAAAGTGATACACTATTGTTTTAATAATTGTATAATATATTGGGGTGCAGACTCTGATAGGCTTAATTATAAGTTATGTGGGCATGATAGGTATAAGCCTAATAGACGGGGATCATCGAAGAGGAAAGTAAATTTTCCATACAAGAAAATGCATTACTTCCCCCTAACACTTAGGCTCCAAAGACTTTATGCCTCTAGTGCAACGGCTAGTGAGATGCGATGGCATGCGGAGAATGAGATGGAATATGGTAAGATGTTGCACCCGTCCGATGCACTAGCTTGGAAATTGTTTGATCATAAGCATGGAGATTTTACTGCAGAAGTGCGTAATATGTGACTTGGTTTATGTTCAGATGGATTTTAGCCGTTTGGGCAAATTGGCCAGCAATACTATTCTTGGCCAGTGGTCGTCACTCCATATAATTTACCTCCAGGACTATGCATAAGGGCAGAGTTCATATTCCTAACTGTGCTAGTCCTAGGTCCAAAAAATCCTAAAGCGCATTTTGATGTGTTTCTTCAGCCATTAATAGTTGAACTAAATGACTTATAGTATAATGGGGTCCAAACTTATGACATTTCAAAGAGACAGAATTTCCAAATTCATACGGCATTATTGTGGACCATAAATGACTTCCCTGCTTATTCTGTATTGTTTGGATGGAGCACAGTAGGAAAACTTGCTTGTCTACATTACATGGAGGACTCTGATGCATTTATGCTTCCTTGAAGTGGTAAACAATCATGGTTTGACAACCATAGAAAATTCTTACCTAAAAACCATTCATTTAGGTGGAATACAACTGCTTTTATAAAGGGTAAGAGAGTCACTAAAGAGTTTAGGAGTGTTAGAACTGGAGAATCTATTGTTGAAGAATTAACGAACGGAGGATTGAAGATAAATTACAGAAATTGATGCCGAAAAAATCAATGGGCCAATATCAAAAACTTCTGGTTGGAACAAAAGGAGCATCTTTTAGGATTTGCCGTATTAGAGCACACTATTGATGAGTGTGAAAAACACTTATTTTAAGCACTATATTTTATTACATATTAGGTTTAGTAGTTGCATAATTAGTTAGTTTTTAGATAATTTAGTTAGTTTTGTTATTTTATTTTAATTACTAGGATTTAATTGTTTCTAAAAATTTCTTTTGAGTTTTGTTTTGTAGGATGCATTGGGATGAATATTGGATCAATCCTTGAAGTTTGGATGGGCTAAGGACTCAAGAAAATGAGTTATCTACGTTGGAATTGTGCATGGCCATGCTTCATTGGTGCATGGCCGTGCCTGAAAGCTATTTTTGGCATGTTACAAGGTGCATGGCTATGCCAAAATCATACACGGCCGTGCCTGACCAAGGATCAACATTAGTGGATTTCTTGCGCAGCCATGCCTGACTGATGTGGCAGCCAACGAGATGATAGTTTTCAGCTGAAGTTTAGATAGAAAGGAACTTATCTCTTAGGTTTTGATTAGATAGAGTTTGAAAGGGGTTAGATTACCTTTCTCACTAGGTCTTTGGGTCTATAAATAGAACCATTTTATTTTCATTTAAGGGTTGTTCTTGTTTTTGTTCTTGCTTTTGGATTTTGTTCTAGTTTTTATTTTACTTCAGAATACATTTTCATTTCATTTTGCTTAGTTTATAGTAGAGGAGATACTTGGCTTAAAGTTAGAAGAGCAAGGCTTTCTTACATCATTTGGATTCTTGTATCACTCTTTTATTTAATTGTTATGATGTTCATAATGGTTTTCATTTCTTCTTTGTTTTCTTTTATTCTTAACATAAGTAGCTAGATCTTTTTTAGGGTTCTTATTCTGAATTGACCATGTGCTCATTGTGATTTATGTTAGGTTGCTAGATAGATCTAATTCATTAGTTATTGTTGTGCTTAATGTCATTTTAGGACTGATTACCCTAAGGCTGAATTGACACTATAGGCTTAATCGAGAGATAGGTTCTGTAGGATTAGGCAATGACCTATTGATTGCTTAGTTAGTTGAGAGATAATTAAGTGGATTAATATTGATTAAAGGTTATAATTTAAAATTAGAATTAAAAGACATTAGGTTGGTGAGAGCCATGAACTTAG